>LOJH01007583.1:9729-30811 GCA_001685095.1 Ellobius talpinus
ATGTAGTGGAAAATGGATGGACATAAATATCCAGAGTACATGCTTCATTACATGTAGAGCAATACTTGCAAAATACACATGTATCTACGAGTTGTAACAAATGCCAAGAGTTGTGGATACCAAAATTAACAAGCATAAGTGAACCCTGAATTCTCAGACTTAACCAAAATTTTCATATTTTCCCTCTCATACTCAGTGAACATCATGGAGGAAAGGGGAGAAAGAATATAAGAGCCAAGCAATAGGGAGAAGAGATGAAAATGCTCCATTTTAAGCAGGATACAGTCATATTAGCCATGAACTCACAGCAGCTACTGTTACTGTCAAACTCACAAAAGCTCATACCCTCGCAAATCAGACCCTACAACTATCAGTTATGGCTTCCTGGGGAGGCGGGCAGCATCTAGCATCACAGGGCTCAAAAGGAATCCACAGTGAGGAGCCTGTATAAGACATTTCTATCTGAGGTCTGAGAATGTTAGGGAAAGAGACAATCCACCCTCTTGATAATTTTTTCTTTATTCTCTATTCTTCTCCTGTTCTTCCTGTGTTCTTTTTTCTGTAGTTTATGCACCCCAACAGAGTCTTCTGGGCAATAGCAGAATTACAATATGGTCACATTCTGTTCTTCAAGTGAATGATTACAATGAATACAAAGGGAACATCAAAAAACAGCATGTTTTTCATATTCCTTAACTGATTAAACATTCTACGTATTACAGGTGAAAAACAAATTATCTCAAGAACCCACATACATGCATATCCAAGCAACTTATAGATTAACCATGCGGTCAAGCAAGATATTCTTCTCAGTCAGGTCTTTAACTGGCAGGCTGCATTTTGCAGTTACAGAGAAAGCAACAAATTCTGTATTACTTACCTTGAAAAGTAATTTTATAAGGAATCTTAAGGGCATCAAAACCTAAACTTTTATACATGAAAAATATTCAATAAGCTCTAATTTAAATCTTTAGAGTACATACCCACTCATCAATAGCTTTTTATACCAGGACATTGAGGGCAGAAATGGGTATAAAGAATAAATCATCTCCTTTGGTCATCAACCAAATCCTAGCAAGAAAGGCATGTCAGCTAATGATTATTGGATGCTTTGTTCTTGGTCCCTGACCTTAACTAGTTCCATATTCAACTATGTGCCTTTCTAAAACTTTAGATTTTCTTCTTGGGTTTTTCACCTCAACTCAAATCTATTTGACAAAACCATCTTAGTCTAACTTTGAGTTATTTTCAATGTTTTATTTCAGCTGTGATTCATTCTAAAACCTGTGAACATCTCCCAACCTTGAAGTTAAAAGAATTTAAGCTTGCTGAGTTACTGGAACTCAATTGTTTTTCTTAATCATTAACTTGAACTGTGATCTACATGACTCCTCAGTAGAAACTCATATGTTCTAGCTCTGTGACACTTCCTTGTTTTATATTTTATCATAAAAACTCTATTTAAACTAACATTATTATTCTCAAATGGACAGTATGACTTAAGGAGAAATCATCTTCATAAATATCCACAGGTAAAAATGCTCAGTAGGATGGGATATTTCCATGACACACTACATTTCAGTTAATGGGGATCTCTCCACACACATTCATGCCATGTCATATATCAGAGAAAGACAGCAGCAGCAATAATGTAAAGGCAAAGCAGAAGCAAAAGACATTCTGGAGTCTGTGGTCTAATGACCTTACCAGTCTGAGATTGACCCATTAGAGAGTTTCCTCCTAGTGGGCTGATACCTTAAACTTCAATTGCCACCTGCTGCTCCTCCGACAGGACCACTTGCAACTAGTCATGAGGTGAGGGCAGGTCTTATTGAATCCAACCTCTTATTACTGAACCAATGTCTATTGACAGAATGTGGAAGAAGAGTGAACATCATTTTCTCTAGTTATACATTCATTGACAAGCCCACAAGACTCTTGTACATAGGTTCAAAACCACAGACACAAAAATACCTCTGACTATAAACATAGAATATACATACATATATGTGTGTACATATATGTATATGTATGTAGATATAGGTCATAAATGTATGCCTGAGAACTTAGAGAAAGTGGATTGACAGAGCCGAGAGGGAGATAATAGAGGCTGAACAGAGAATAATCAGAATGTAGAAAATTGTCAGATAACAAAATCAATTAATGAAAAAAGTTCTGGGAAATAAAAATTGAAATATATTCATGGCCTCAAATGAAAAGCTTACCTTAATAAAGACAAAGTGTGAAAATGAAACAAAAAATATTTTCTATGTTGTTTTTAAAAACCTTGATAAGTTTCTTCATCTTTTATATTCCTATAGTAAAAGCTAACTTCAAGGTATGCAATTTATGAATTTGGCAAATGCCCAAAGCCAGGTAAAAACCACTAGAAGAAGCAAGACATTTAGATTGGTCTCTTTCAACTGTCAGTTCTGCTAATCCATTGAGGGTCAGACCCTTCTTACTCCTCTAACACTACGTTCAGTTATCATTTTGTTTCTAATAATTTAATCTTCTCTAGAAGTTCACATATGTTGAAAAATCTAATGTTATGTAGATATTTAATCTGACTTATTTAACTTAGTTTAACACATTTTAAATTTATGAATATTTCTTCTTTCTATGACACAATTATAGTTCATTAAATAAATAGACAGTGATTTCCTAACTTACTTGTTTTGGACCTAAATTGGCATTTATTTAGAAACGGTTTTCATGTAGATTTACAAAGTACACAAAGAGAAGAGGAGGGAGCTGTAAGAGAAAGAAAATGGTCCATGATCCAGTGGGCATAAGTATCTCAACACAGTTGCCTACAACAATTTCTTTTTCAAAATATATTGGGAAAATATTTGTTTTATTCTAGGATTGGACAATTTTGGATAAATATGTCTCAAATAGATACATAAAACTTTTGTGTCACTATGAATTTTTTATTTCTTTTAAATAAATATCAAGGTGTGGAGTAGTTGGGTAAGGTGGTTCGAATGAGAAATGTTCCTCACAGCCTTTTGCATTTCAACACTTGGTTCGCAATTGACTGTACTCCTTAAGGAGTTTTAGGTGGTGCAGGCTTGCTAAAGGAAGTGCATCACTGGTGTCAGGCACTGAGAATAAACAGTGCTGGTGCCTCCAGTCAGTGCTCTGATTCCTACTTGAGATTGAAGGTATGCACTCAGATTATGTTTCCTGCCATTTGCTGCTATACCTCCAGGCCGTCACGATCTCTGATCTTTCTGGAATCATAAGTCCTATTAAACTCTTCCTTTCATAAGTTGCCCAGGTCATATTTCAACACAGCAAAAGGAAAGTATCAAATGCATTGTGTCATATAATTAGTACCTTTACCCTTGCGCCCATTCCTAAAACAGCTTCCCACAAATGGTGTATACTCTTGAGGCAATTGTTACAAATATGTACAAGATTTTCTGGTGCTCCAGAACTGCAATGGCATTTGATGCTTTTATTCTGTTGATCACAACACAGCCATTTTAATGTATCTAAGGAATCTGATTCTAGCTTGAATTTGAAATTGTTTGAAAGTTAATAATGCAAAATAAATTATTTATGTGAAGTTGTCATTTATGTAGACTTTTGGCCACGTTTTTGCTTGGTACTCATATCGGTGTTTCTTTTATTTGTCTTGTGTTTCTTTTTTTTCAGTTTTGAGAATTTGTTATCTGGAAGAAAATATTAAAATCATTCCTATTAGTCTATGAATGTTAATTTTCTTAACATTAACATTACAATAGTATTTTTAAAATTATAATCGAATCCATTGTTTCACTTTAAAATCATGATGTTTTTGATATTGCAAGAAATATTCATTTAATTAAAGCTCACACTTTTCTAGAATACATCCCTTTGGGCAATGTCAAATTAAACAGTCATTTTGGAAACTATTTTATCAGTCCTTGTATATTATCTGTATACAAATCACATGATTCAACCTTTCCACAGCTAAGTGGTTTTAAGATGTATGACATGCATGTATTAAATGATTTTCCCAGGGATATAAAGAGCAACATGTTTTTGATAATAAAAAAACTAGAAACTCCTTTAGTAACTACCAAAGGAGAAAACATTAACTTACTAATTTATACAACAAATGGATGTCAAAACCAACCTAGAAAGTAACAGACAATTGAGATTAGGTTTTATTATTCCATTTGTACCAAATACTGAAATACGAATTTATGCAGTGACATAAAAGTCTGTGCTTCACTAAAGAAAGGTAGAAGTGGGGATAACAGAATTTAAAGTGGTACTAGAACACACTATTCTGTATGTGTTCATTATATAAATGGTGGGGATGAGATCACATGCGTCTGTGTGTGTTTGTGAAAAGTCATTATCTTGTACCTTTTAATAAGTTGTTTATTTAATGTAAAATTTACACCATTGAAATTCTTTAAGGATATATAATTAATGGGAAAAAATCAGCAGCAGTAAACAGAGGAAATTCCAGAATAATAAATGATGAGTAGTTTAATGTCAGGCCTTTTAAAATATAGATGAGGATATCATCTAGAGATGTTACAAAGGTAATTCACAATTAAGTGTCCTTACATCTATAGCATTAGTTTTAATCTTTATCCCATTTTATCATATATGTCACTCGGGTGAACAAGAAATATAAATTTTTTCTTCTCTCTTAAGAAAGGTTTAAATATACCTGTTTATAAATTATTCACAGTTCACTTTTATTTCATGTAAGAAAAACACAAAACAAAACACCATGCAACTTTTTACATATTCAACATCACAAATTGAAGTGTTCCCCCACTCCCATTTTATAGCTCTAGTCTAAAAATACAAATTTTTCAAAGAACTAGGAAATGCTTAAGGAGGACAATTTTGTTTGAAGGAATGCTTGAAATTTAAATCTGAATTTTGTCAGCAGGCAAAATAAAAGTAACATTATAAATGTCCTCTTTTGCATGATTCCTCTTGAGATAATTACTGTCTGATCAATTAAAATCCATGTATGATTTATTGGCAAAGATGGAGACATGGGCATGTTGCCTGAGGATATTTATGCTGCATTCTGACAACATTAATAAAAGGGCAGACAACCGCCCTTTCTAACAGATCTTTCAATGTTATGGTTTATATCTGTTGGGATTTCACTTGCATGACATCTGAATAAAGAGCTGCTTGGAACTTTAGACCCAATGTGCTTAGACCATGAATATGTTTTTAAATGCACTGAACGTTGGCGTGCACTGTGGCTTCACACTCCCTCCTAAAACACCCAGGAAATGGAAGCATTGCTCATTGGAAACAGTTGCCAACTCTGTCTTAGGAGTGAGAAACTACTTTGAAGCAAAATCATTCTGAGGTAAATGATGAAAGAGAAGTAAGCCTAGATTCCTCATGTCTCTGGACATTTCTAATCTTCTCTGGCACAATGTAATGCAACATCTCGGCCATTGCATCCTAAAGGTGCCCATGGATACCATACTTTCATGATGGTGAACCTATCTATAGTTAACCCCAAGTCACTAGTTCACTCTGTGGGAATGCTTTGAGTTGAAGCTTTCATTTGTTTACTCAATGCTGTCTTTATGACTGTCTCCATTATGCTATAATATTCCCTATGAGTTTGTCCTCTCCCTGAACTCCTTTTTAACTTCGCATTATACTGTATCTTATTCTTTTATGAATAATAAAGATAATAATAAATTAAAATAAATGAATGCTTTAATGAAGAATTCATTTAATAAACCACTTTAGTTAAAAGTATTACATTACAAAAGAGTGAGCAGACAATATCTAATTCTCAAATACTCAGTATGCCTTGCACTCCACAAAACACCCACTTTCTCAATATTTTGTTTTCAGGAGTCTAATTTCTTTATTGTTCTATATATAAATATTTCCCATGTTATAGCTTTCATTAATTTTATTATCATTGATCTACATTTCATAGTAATCATGAGTCATCCCCTCCTCTCAATTTTAGTAGAACAAATTATCACAAGGTAATATGAATGTAAAAGAATTTTCTTTAGCTTCAATGCTGTATCTTTTGTAATATACTTCATTTAGTTTTTTATAAATTAAGGTTTATTTTAAAAATATTTTAATAGGCATATTTTTGCATATAGAATGACATATCTCTAATTTCTACCTTGAAAAGATTTTACATATATTTTCATTTTTTTAAAAAAATGATCTTTATTTAGATAAATGACCTTTATTTAGATGTGTGAATGGTTGATTTTTTGTCAAGCTTCATAAAAAATTCACAGAATATCATTGACAAATTTTTATTAATAATAATTTTTGCTATCACATCTAAGGTTTGTCTATGGAAAAGAGAGTCAACTTCACAAGTTTCATCCAGAGGCAATAGGTAGAGTGGTAGGGGCTTGATCAAGTTATGTTATCTATGGCTATGGCAATCACCCAGAAATTCAAGCACGTTTATAGGCTCTGTATCGATTGTCTCTACTCTCTGAGGTTGGTCCTAGAGGCAAACCCAGAGTCACCTAAGGAAGCATATATTCCACCCACTTGATAGCAAATGATACTCTAAATGGAGTGAGGCCATGTAGTTATTTCCAGGGATGACCGAATGTAGATAAAACTGAGTATTTGTAGAAAGAAATTGTAATATACCATTTCAACAAGAGTATTTGCTATGCTATTCAAAAATCAAAAGCTCTAAAGATGTAGAATAGTAACTAGTTTTGTATCAATGAGAATGATATATTGATTCCTTTTTTCCCATAAAAAGTAGTTACATATGGAGATTAGAATCAATTGTTAAATTGAATTTGGGGTTAAGTGGATTTGAAGACTGGCCTAAATCCAAACCACCATGGATCTAATTATTTAGTGTTCCACTTCAGGAAAAGTTCAACCTATAACATTTTTTTGGGGGGGAAATCTGACATTTTTGAGTTAGGCTACATACACTGGTATACATTTTACAGACATCCCAAAGGACATATAGAATTTTGTTTTTGATTGAGATGATAGTAGCTTGGAATAACATGTAATTTTATCTATGTGTGTACTTCTAAAAAGTCTACATAAAAATATAGCCTTATTTCACATATAATTTCAAAATTTATTCCTTGAATTCTATGTGAATGGCTATGTACAATTTACATCTGAGATACTAACTTTGTATAATGGTTGGGTTCCAAAGTATCCCATAAAGACTCGTGTATGAAGGACTCAAACCTCTAAGGATCATTGTGCCGTGATAGAGCATGGGGAAAATGATCAAATTATTAAAACCTCTGACCCAAATAGGTGAATCCACTAATAGGTTCACAATCTGCTGGGCTATTGAGATGTAATAGAAGAAAAGGAGAGACCTAGAAAAACGATGTGGGAACTCTCATGCAGACTGTCCCCAGCTTTGTAGTGCTTTCTCTTTGCCCATGTGACTATATGAGGCAAGGTATTTGGAGGTACCAAATAAATCCAGTTTGATGTACCGAAACAGCCCATGTTGTTGCATAGTCACATGGCTAAGAATGAAGATTCTGAAACCATTGACCGTAATGAACATTTCCAAATTTCACTCTGTTTATTTGCACATTCGACTAAAGAACAGAGATCTAATTCACGTTTGCATTTTTAGATTTTCATTGTGTGTTTATGGTATGTAATAAAAGTTAATAGAGCACAATCTGACAAGCTGAAGAGAAGGCTGAGTGTGTAGGGATATTCGAAAGGGTCTGAGTTTGGTGTCCAGTGGGTAGCACACAACAGCCTCTAATTCTTTCTACATAGGATACTATGCCATTTTCTGGCAGGCAAAGACTCATGAACTCACATTCTCATACACACAAACAAATATCCACATTAATAAAAATGATAAAAATAAATATTACATAATATTATAAAAACTATGAACATGCTATATTCAGAAGATTATATTAATTACATCTGCTCTTTTCCTGACTGTATTTTTGGTTTCATTTTTCTTAATTTTTACCTTTGAGCTTTTATTTGTTATACTTCCATTACATACATACATGCATGCAGGCAGACACACACACATGCACGCACACACACAGACACATAGACATTAACACAATAAAAACTCTGTTTTAAAATAAAAAAATAAATAGATAAATTATATACTCATTGGAGGCAGAAGAAGGAGTGGTATGCTATGGATATTCTAAAATACTGTTTCCTGGCATTGCTGTTGCTCTCTTAATCTCAAAGTAGCTATTATTACCTAGAACGCATTGATCCCATATATTGAGTCATCTTTTTGAGTATAGATTCTCTCCATTTCCTGAAGACATATTAGTAGATAATTGTTGATCTAAGAGGGACAGGTACTCTTAAGTGATGTAGTCATATTTCTGTTCATGATTCTAAGGGAACAAATTGAATCAGACATGAAAGAAGAGAAAGTACAAAGAAAAGTCCTTGAAGTAGTAAGGAATGAAATTAATAAGAGTTGATTATGAGCAGAATAAATTAAATGCATGAATATGAATCTCATCAGTCCAGTATTATTATTTTATTTTTTATAATACTTTATTTTTAAGTGATACATGCTAATAAAATAATTTTAAAATCTATGTTTATTTTGCAAGGCATATATTTATGTATATATATATGTGTGTGTATTGAAGTAGTTTAAATTTATATGAAATTATATAAGTATATTATATTCATAGATATTTATGATCTTTTAAATAATAAACTAAAACACATTGTAGTCATTTTGGATTGTGAATTTGAGGGGATTTTTTTTAATCTTTAGTTGTTCTTGTCTTCTTTTGAATTATAGCTTTCTCCACTTGGAAGTGCTTCAGAATATTAATTTGAATTAAGTTTAGATTTTATAAAATAAATCACCCATCCACCATAAACTTCACCATGCTATGCATTTCAGATTCATTTTCTCAATTTCAGTTGCTAATGACGGCCAAGATCATTCCACGGTGAGGCTTGCTTTTGCGTCAGTAATATGCCTTTGGTTATAATATGCAACATGCAGATACTGATCCAAAAATACCTGAAGATATATGAGTCCTCACCAAGTTTTAAGTTGCTACTTTAATTGGAGCAGAAAAAAATTGCTTTCTGCCAGATATGGTAATAAGTGCTTATATGAAACTAAATTAACTAGCTTAATATTTTAAATGTGTTCTAGAGATGGCTTATCATGCTTATGGACTTATTCTAGGCTTCTTCCCAGCTTTCCTACACCTTAATAAATGGATGGTTTTGTTGACAGCTGGGAGCAGATAGACAGAGCTGTGTTGTGTACACACATATGAACACACAAACTTTTCCAATGTATTCTCTTCAGCCATTTAGCATCTGTGAGACTGTAGGCCCATATTTCTGTATAGTGTGGCAGTCAGGCTCTAAAGCCATAGGCCCCACCTGAGTTGGTCACGTAGCCCTGAAGACAGGCTGTCACTGCCTAACAAAGGGTCAGGATGTTGTTGCTCCTTTCTTCATAATTTGGAGGATGCCTTATAGAGATGCTGATTCAAGCCTACATGGCAGCTAGCATACACAGCAGACAGGTAGATGAGAATGTGACAAAACGCCATTCACCTGGTTACCTAGGAGACAGGTCTGGTGTATTCCCCCCCCCCGCTCAGTTTATGTGTTGGTATAAAAGCTGTTTGGATAATAAACGCGGGAGATCTTCGGGAAAGAGAGAAGCCTGAGATGCCCTTCCATGATAATGGTGTAAGCTGTGTCTGGTTATTCCTTGCGGCTCCGTACCCATCCAGTTAGGGAAAATAGTTATCTATGTTNTCAGTTTATGTGTTGGTATAAAAGCTGTTTGGATAATAAACGCGGGAGATCTTCGGGAAAGAGAGAAGCCTGAGATGCCCTTCCATGATAATGGTGTAAGCTGTGTCTGGTTATTCCTTGCGGCTCCRTACCCATCCAGTTAGGGAAAATAGTTATCTATGTTGGGGCCTACGGGCTCTAACATGAGACATCAAAGCAGCCAGCTTTATATTTGAATCCCACCTAATACTTGATTCTGAGGCATGATCCTTTTTGCCATCAATTTCTATGTTGGAATATGAATATTTATGACTAGTGTTTAATTTTCATGTGTAAGCACTCCTGTTTTCATCTTTTCTTGGAAATACACATAGATGCACAGTAGTTGCTAAGGTAGTCCAGAGAAAATCTTTGTCTTCCTCATTCAATTTTCCAAATAAGCTTTTTTCGAAAGTGGTTTATGTATCTCAAGTTTACCATAATTGATAAATTGATAATCAAATTCAAAGAAACTTTGTCTGTCTGTACCATTTTGGTGTATGTCTGCTTGGTTATACCATAACACACCAGACAGATAAAAAGATGTGCTTGTTTATGGAGACTGCCTTTTCATTTTCCAGTTACCCAGATCCAAATGATCACACAGAAACTATAGTATTTACAACATTGTTTGGGCAATAGCTCATGTATATCCCTAGCTAGCTCTTATATCTTAAATTGACCCATCTTTATTATTTTATACTTTACCATGAAGCTTGTGGTTTATTACCTTATGCTTCTTGTGTGGCTACATGGCATCTACCTGACCCAGCCTTCTTTCCCTCTCTATCTCTGCTTAGATTTTTGGAGTTGTTATATTATGTCCTGCAAGAGCCCAGAGCATCTTCTTTATTAATCAATAATAATAAAAGATATTAAGAGCATACAGAGGGGAATCCCACATCATGTGCTCTATGTTCAAAGGCACAAGCATGCATGCTATTTACATATTTTTATTTTTGTGATTATTATAGAATTATATCATTTCCCTTACCTTGCATCCCTTACAGCCCTCCCAAATACACAGTCATCCTTGGTCTTTCAAACTCATGACCTCTTTCCTCACTGACTGTTACTACATGTTTATATGCATATGTATGCACATATGTATTTCCAAATGAACATTTAAACATACTCAGTCTGTATAATAATACATGTATGTATGGTTTCAGAGCTAGCCTTTTGACATCCAACAAGCTGTTAGTGGGCTCAACCTTGTAGATGATCCTCTCTTCCACTACCAGTTTTTCTTGGTGGCCCATTGTTGTTTGTGATAGGGTTGAGGTCTCATTGACCTTCCCCCATCCACATTAGCATAGTTATTGTTGTTGTCCTTTGTTAGGTTTATGATTAGGCAGGCATGTTGGTGAGACTTCATAAATGTAGTTTCCAATATTATTAAAAGGAACATCCTCACAAGCTCTTCTGGCTATTACTCAATCTTTCTGTTCCTTTTTTTAAAATAATACCCCTGAGACTTAGGTATGGGAGGTGATTTGTAGATATGTCCTTTTGGACTATACGCAACAGCTCTGTGTTTTGATTAGGCATGGTTTCCTCTAATCATCTCCATTTGTTCAAGAAAAGTTTCCTTGATGAGGGGCAAAGACCACATTTATCTGTGGGTTTAATTAAATAAATATATATTTATATTTGATATATATATATAATATTGCTTAGATATTATGCTAGTTTAGTAAAGTGGTACTTCTTCTAGGTTCCTCTCTGACATGTATACCTCATATAGCCCCAGGTAATTGGTAAGATTTCCAGTCCCAGCATGATTTCCCTCTTGTTGAGCAGGTCTTATATCTGATTACAGAGCTGCTGGTTACTGCCAACTATGCACATCATTACCACACACTTAGGGTTATCATGGCATCCTATATATTGCTATGGTTCATAGGCATCACAGTTGGATAAGACTGTCAGTTGCTTCCCTCCTTTGGAATCTTGCATAATGCTTTCTGGTACAATGAAAGTTAATTCTCAGTGAGAAAGTTTTCATTTCAGTTCCAGGTTAGTAGCCTCTGTTTCCTGTGTCTGAAGTGGATGGTATCTTCAGTAAGACGGACTTACCTTGGCAGGGGGTTGAGGGAGAAGCCATGGCAAATTGCAATTTCTTGTAATGTTCTTGGGTTTCTTGGAGAACTTGACCCTAGTGGTTGATACTCCAAAGAAGGTTTCACATATCTTCTGTTGGGGTTTTGTTTGCTGGACACACTCTTGAAGGTTGGTAATCTCTCAGCCTTGGTATACATGAGGATTAGAGTACAGTTCATAAAATGATAGGAAAGACTGAAGCTATAGCCATGTTAATGTGTATCTATGGTTCTAAGACACTCAAAGCATTTGTATATTTTTGCAAACACCACAAATAATAATACAGACTAATTCATTGCCACAAATATGCTCTCTTTTCTGCCTTTTATATTCACTCCTGTCTCCTCCCCAGTATAATCATTCCCCCAACAATCACCAAATTGTTTTCCTTCTCAATGTCTGGGTTATTTGAAGAATGTTATAGAAATAAAATTAAGTGTTATATAGCATTTTAGGTTTTGTCTCAACTCAACATAATCTGACTTACAGTCAGAAATTAGTAAATAGGAGCTAAGAGGTATCTGAAGCATGAAGGTTAATGTGATCAATCAAGAAGGTATAATAGCAGTGTGAGGGAGACTGTGTATCTTCTTTACGTTTTACTAACACAGAGAAAAAATATTGTTACTCATCTGTAAACAAATGGAAAGATAATTTATCACATAATACTAAGTAAAAGAAATTGTTTTGGATATATTTCTGAATTATTATTAATTAGTTATTTTTCTCCTGCTGGGATAACAACACTATGGCCAGCAGTGATGTATGAATGAAGACGCTTAACTGGAGTATAGTTTCAAAGGGTTAAGGGTACCATCAAGTCAGGAAGGTTTGACTACAAGCAGGAGGCCTAGCAACAAGTGTAGGCTACCAAGGTATAGCATCTTAAATTGTAAACAAAAAGCAGATGGAGAAACGGATGTGGGACAAGATTGTGCTTTCAAATCCTCCTCCCAGTGATATGTTTTTTTAAACAAGGCTGCACTACCTCCCCAAACCCAGCCTCTAACTGAAGGCCAAATATTAAGATACAAGAGCCCGAACCTATGGAGACCTTACACATTCAAAAACATCACAGCATGAATGAATGAAGGAGATGGCCAGGAAGGGAATGCCTATCTCTGTTGATTATTCTCAGTTTTCTTCAGTAAATTCAGTTGCCTATTAAAATTGATAGTCTTTCTTGGATGTTAGGAAATATGTTTTGTGAAAATTAAAATAATCAAATTGACTGAAGACCAGAACAATAAATAATAAAGCAAGATTGGTTTAGCAATTTTACAAAATATTCTGGATGCAGAATATAATCAATTCTGAATAAATCATCCACAATATTGGTCTCTCTTCCCCTGATTCTTGTATACTGCAGATAGAATTAGCTGAATTTCTTATAACCAGAGATATTCTGAATTTTCTGATGCAGATATAGGAGACATTCATTTAAAACTTTGAATATTCTCATTCCCATGCTAGAATTCTAGAATATACTAGCATCTATCATTTAGCAAGGCATATTAATTATAGCCATTTAATATTTTAGCAAATGTATCATTAAATAAATTGAGTCCTGACATTGTGAAATGGACATAAATACCTGTCTACTGCCATGGTACAGGCTTTTCATCACATTAATGGTTTCAAATACAGTACCTGCTCCATTTCATCTATGTCGACCCTGCCTGTGATTCATCATGTTCCCATGCTCAATTATTTTATTCAGGACAGCAACTTGCTACTGTAAAGTTAAATTTATCAGAATGGACAAATGTATGAGGGCATCTCACCCATCAGTCTGTCTCCTGATTGGATTACATTTGAGATAATCCTATTTACAAACACCTGTAGAAAAGGCAATTCCAGAACTTTTCTTGGCAACAATTAAGCTCCTTGGAACTTTCTACTGTCAAATATCTTCACGAATGTTTCTCCAGATGCAGCATGCTACAAACAGAGCAAATCAAATAATAGCAAACAAAAAATCATTCAAGAACATTGAGTTTATCTGAGGTCACCCTTGGTAATTGAGTAGTGAAGACTGCTGTGCCCCAATTAATGTTTTAAATTTTTTTTTGCTGTTCAATATTTTTAACTTTCAACTTTTGGACAGACTTTGTTTTAGAGAACATTTAGATTTAAAGGAAAACGAACTAGATACTTGAGATTCTCAATGTACATCATATTTCAGCAGATTTTCATGCTGCTATCATCTCATATTATTATTGGACATGTGAGAAATTCTGTGCTGATTTTGATTGATTTTCATGTTTTATGCATTCTGATATATGGGAAATCAATTTTCCCATTCTTTACATGATTCAAAATTTAATTTCTGTCCTTAAAATGTTCTAATTCAGTTTCAAATTAATTTTAAAGTCAATAAAAGAAATGTATATATTTGTATGTGTATGTATACATATGCATGAATATATGTTACCTCCCTGTCTGTTGCAACTTTATTTGCATGTACTGTTGATGTGGGATTCCCCTCTGTATGCTGTGAATACGAATGGTTAATTAATAAAGAAAACTGGCTTGGCCTGATAGGTTAGAATAGAGCTAGGTGGGGAAAACTAAACTGAATGCTGGGAGAAAGGAAGCAGAGTCAGAAAGAAGCCATGGAGCCACCATCAGAGACAGACATGCTGAAAATTTGCTGGTAGGCCATGACCTCATGGTGATGCACAGATTATTGGATATGGGTTAAATTAATATGGAAGAGTTAGCCAATAAGTAGCTAGAGCTAATGAGCCAAACAGTAATATAGTTTCTGTGTGATTATTTTAGGACTGAACAGCCAGGAACCAATAACATATTATTGTACTTTTAGGTACATGGACTATTTTAGCTATATTGTAGGGGACATATATCTTTACAGAATCATATATGATACTCACTTCATTTCCATGAATGGTAGAATAGTATTTTATTTAAACACTTAAGTCATTAAATTTTTCATTATCTCATTATTTCTTCATTCCTTTCTCATACAATTAATGTTATTTGCAAAATGAGATGCTTGCTTTGAAAACAAAGGATGAAAGAAATTACATTTTTCTTTATTTACTGTCTTGAATAAATTTTACAAATCACCCAAAAGTGATTGCTAAAATATATACTTAGCATGTTCTCCAAAAATAGTTTAATAGCATCCAAATTTTAAAATTTTATTGAACTGTAACTTCTCAAAGCTGGTGATATAAGAATTAAAATTTAAAATTTCAGAAAATGGAATGGGTAAATTTCTTTAACATCAACAGTATTGTAGCAAACCAAATATTGGTAAGTTTCCTTTTTAAATAAAAATTCAAGATAGAATATGGAACATGGTCCAGGAATGGAGTTGTATGAGGAGAATTCTGTGTCTTGTGAGGAATCTCCAAGAAAATAACACAAGAGTCTTGTGAGCTCCATTTCTTCAAATCCAGAATTGTTCTTGGAATTTGTTTTGTGATCCTGCAAACATAGTGGATAGCAGTGACATTACTTCATGCAATTCAATATAGTTGGCTTTTGTTATTTCTCTATGTGCCTCTATGGAATAAAAATAAAAGCCTGTTTTTGTTGTGTATGGCTTGCTCATCAAGTGCGGCTTGTTCATCAAGTGTTGCTTGGCTTGTTATTTATTGGTTCCATTCTGACATATCCCAGCACATCTACAGAGGTGTCACATGGACAGGGACCTAAAGGCAGGTACAAGATAAGAGTGTGAGGACCCTCCCAGAAGAGGTTGAGTAGAAATAATATGGAAGAAACCAGGGAAGACTTTGTGTTATGTGGACCTCATACATTATTTTATAATGAAAAGAGGAGCACCAGTCTAAAAATTATGACTAACAGATTGCTTGCAAGTTGTTTGTGATTGCAAGGCATGGTTTGCAGAAAGAATTTTAGATGAAGAAGAAAGGGAGAGATCAAAAGAATATTGAGAAGGCATATAAAATGGAGGAGAGATTCCTGTTCAATTTTGTGTTGCTTGGGCATTAATTTGGACTGTTGAGAATGATGAGGATATTAATAATGAAGATGAGATGGTTAATTCTTTGAATGAATATAAACCAGATTATCAAACTTGAAAACTGGTTAAAGAGGCAAAAGAAAGAAAGAAGAAAGAAAGAAAGATAGAAAGAAAAAAAGGAGAGATTTATCCCAATTGTAATATTCTTCTCTGTATGCAATAAATATGTTTTATTACTATTGGTTAATAAGGAAGCTTCTTTGGTCTGTGGTATGGCAGAATATATTCAGGCTGGAATAAATATACGAAGAGAGTAGGTGGAGTCAAGGAGATGCTATATAGCTGCCAGAGGAGACAGATGCCAGTCAGAGACATACCGGTAGGCTACAGCCTCGTGGTGATATATAGATTAATAGAAATATGTTAACTTAAGATGTAAGAACTAGCTAGAAATACGCTTAAGCTATTGGCCAAGCAATATTGTAATTAATATAGCTTCTGTGTGATTATTCGGGTTTGGGAGGCCGGGTAAGACTGAACAGTCTTCTCTTACACAATCAGGAAAAGTTGAAAATAAAAACAACATTACCACCAATAACAACGCCAGAATTAATTGCCTCAGCACTGTTACTGGTACCTCCTTTAGATGCATATGATCTATTGCCTAAAAAAAACCACAATGAAGCAAGGGGTGGGGAATTTGATAATTCTCTCCAATATTTGATGAAGATTTAGGATAGCCTATGAAAATCCTAAATTTTCATAGGCAAGCTAGAACATGACAGGGAAATGAGATTTGTCTACCAATTCCTCTCCAGCCTCATGAGCTGTGCTTGATATTTGCAATTTACTAATTAATCTATTTAAACCTCTAGATGGAAAGTTGTCATTGGACACTCTCATATATTATCTTCAGAGGCAAGAAAATAATTACAGCTATTTTAATCCAGACTAAAAGAAATATTTGTGTATCATATAGACCCTTGATTTCCTTTAACTTTCTTATTTTCTCCATTAAAATGTCTCATACAGGTTTTATATATAGCACAAAAGAATCTATTTACAATATAAGAGCCATAAAATACTGCTTCCTTTACTCTTCTTGATCAATTAGTAAATCAGGGAGGACCTGATGTCAACAATTATATGTATTTGATCCTTGCTAAATTATTTTCCTCTTATCTAACAATCCATTTTTAAAAGTATTACATAAATCTATGGATTCTCAAATTTCATTTGCAAATTGCTCTTGAATGATAGGAAATCATCCATCTGGTAAGCTATGGAATTTTCTCATACCAACAGAATTTGTAATTGAAAAATATGTCCAACTATTTCCTATTCCACAGTTGGATACTTATTTTATTTGTGGCTGATCTCACTGTATAGGAGGGATTTGTGGTCCAGATATTCATCAATTTATTAAGGCTTTGTTTTTTCTCAGCCCACAGAAGGAACAGGATGTTTTTATTCCTCTATTACAGTTCATTCATAAACCTTCAATAATGTTTCAGATTCTGCTTAGGTTGTAGGATTATGTCAGTAAGCCTTATATTCATGCACACTATAACCTGCATAATATCATTGCAGAATGAAATAAGCAAGAAAATACATTATCCTGCCCTTGTTTTACTTCTCTGGAAGAAAAATAGGAAGTGGTATGCATCTGTTATTGCAGATGGATCTGCTGAAAAATTATGATTTCCCCTCTGACTCTTCTGGTCCCAGGACATCGAGGACAGTGGCAGAGGTTGAGGGAACAGTGGAAGACACCAGAAAGATAGCAAACATCCAGCTGAAGGTCAAAAGGAGATGTCAACTATATCATCAGATGTCAAAGCTGCCCACCTCAGGCAGATCTAAGGTCTTATGCACAAACAGGGGTTATTCCATGAAATGCTCAGAGCCTAGGTCACCCTACAATCTCTTTCTGGTGGCTCTAGCTGTTTTAACCTGCATAATTTGGTGAGTGCCTCTGAATATCTGTATTGGTCTTACTTTCCTCATCCCCCTTTGCTTCAACTTGTAGATTAGGTGGATCCAGATCCTGAAATTTTTGCTCATGACTGTGTTTATTACTGGACCTTGGGACTGTAATAGAATCATTCATTCATCTGAAGAAGCGGCTTCATCTACTTTTGAGGGGGGGATTTGAATCACTTTCCAATTGAATAGGATGCCATAATATTGGTGGTCCTTTTAAAGGGCAAAAATAAACTTATGTTCTACAACAGCCCCAAACTACTAATTATATGGGTCTCTTTTAAAGCTATTTTCTAGATCAGTTAGTGATTCTTAAATAAACTCCACCCCCCACAAAACAAAATGAGGGACTCTGTTTAATTTTAGTGACACGAAAGTACGCATTCAAAGTGAAGCAAACTTTTGAACAGGGCTTGCAAGCACCGCTCTTTAATTTGTTCTGGTGACATTACTCTGGTGGATATTTTAATGGTTTTTAAAGCATGCCTACATTATTTTAATTTCAGCATTATCACTGTTTCTTAACTACGAAGGTTTACTTTTAGTCCTTCAATGTGCTCTTTCTTGGTTATATCACTAGCTTTGTTTTAACTGTTACTTTTATTTATATTATTGTTATATTTCTCCCTTTGTGTTTTATCCCTCCAAACATCGTCGTCCTCTATTTCCTTCTAACTCATGACCTATTTCTTCCATTAATTGCTGCTGCATGTAGTGTTGCTGCTTTATCTAAATATAATATCTCCATGTTTACAAGGTATATTAGTAAGGTTTGAGTTTTGAACTAATTGAAGGCTGACATATGAGACCAAACATCATTGGATAAGTATTCAAACAATGTCATGGGATTTGAGAAGCCTCCTTCTCAACCAAACTACATAATTACATGAGAAATTTTATGGAGTATTCTGCTCAGTAGTGTTTCTGAATTCTATATTACATTTTATCATGTTTCTTACATATCTATTATCAGATATTGGCTGGTTACTCCCACAAGCTTTGTACCCACATTGCATTAGCATAACTTGTAAGGAGGACACCATAGTTGTTTCAAAGTTTTGTGACAGGGTTGGTTTATCTTTCTCTTTAGGTAGTACGAAGAGTACCTCTCTTACAAGGAACACTAACACATACAAACGATGGCCCTAGGAATGACACAGTAAAGGCAACCACCCTACAAAAAGCAATCCATTTTCAATATGAGAAAAATAGGAAGAAAAAGCAAATTCAATCAAGAAAAAAAATTAATTTAAATAAGTAATACCTTTTATAACAAAAGAATCAATTATTAGGATAAAACAGAATGTTGAAATTAAATCAAAAGAAAATAAAACAGCACAATGACACAAACCACTTGCATAACCACAATAAACTGTTTCTCATGAATCCTTTGTTTGGATGTTTGGTTTGTTGATCTCACATGAGTTCTGAGAAATTCAGTTCTGCATTCTGCTGGTTTCTGTGCTGAGGGGCGTGTGATATACTAGAATGGAAATAGTTTGCCCTTCTTCCCCTTCCTTAGACCATGGCCCAAGTCAAAACATCCATGTGAATATTCACAACTGCCTTTAACTGCAGTTCTAGGGACATATGACACCCTCTATTGATCTTCACATGTGTAGTGCACGTACATATTTGCAGACAAACTGCTTACACATAGAACATAAATAGAATTAACTGTTAAATAAATAAATATAACATGTCTCATTTGTGATTAAGATTTCTTTCTTTTTCTGGAAGAAAATCTATTTTAGAATTCTTAATTGTAGATAAAATCAGGAAACTTGAAAAGTATGAGTTTTAATGAGAATGTCCCTTATAGACACATGTATTTGAATTCTTGAAACCCACATAGGCTACAGTTTGGATACACTTGGGGTGCATGGTCTGTTAGGAACGATTGGCATTGAGGAAGGGTTTTGAAAGCTTAGGTCCTCAGTCCACTCCCAGTTTTCTCTCTCTGATTGTAGTTTAAGATGTGTACTTTCATCCTGTTGCCCAGCAGCTATGCCTGCTTGTTACCTCCTGTCCTTTACCTGATATTATAGACTCTAACCCTCTGGGACCTTAAGGCTAAATAAACTCTGCAAGAAGAGGGATGGTTCACAGCATTTTATCATAATCAGGTGTTAGTAACTAATAGAAATGCATTTATACAGAGCAATCTGTAACATTTTGTCATGCAGAAAAGCAAAGCTGGTCTGCCTTCAAATTTCTCTGTAGGAAAGCAAAATCCCAAATAAAATGTACAATGTCACAAAGCATTGAATAAGCCAATATGAAATTCTAAAATACCCCTTTCTTCAATTCTATCTATTCCCATGTTTCCATTTAAATAAAAAGCATATGGTGCTGGCTGAAATGTGGAAGATAAGAATTTAAAAATTAAAAGACATAAAATGACTCCAATAGCTTCCTGAGCTGCATAACCATTCCTTGTCATCTTGGGTCAAGTTGCTGTGGATGCCTAAAACTCTGAATGAGTTTCATCTTCTGGCCATGCTTGCGGAAATTGTTACCTGAGTAGTTTGGTTCAATGCGAAATCTAACAATTGGTTAACTAAGTTAACAAGTAATAGTAGAAGATGTAAAGAAAACTTTTTTCAAGAGGCCACATTAAGAAGAGGAATAAATTAAGAGGTCCAGTAATTGCTCAAGTCTGTCTTCCATCTACTTGAATACTGAGATGAGGATCACGCATAACTAAGCAGTCCTCATGTGTGGTCCCATGCATCATTAATCAATCACTGTGTGTGCTCTAGTCTCTCCTCCAAGGTGGTCTGACAAGTTGTCAGAACTGGGTAACATCTTTTTCTGGGAGACAAGCTACCCTCTTGCTCTTACCAAGTCTGAGACTTTCCCTTCTTCCAGAGTGAGATGCCTGGGGGAATTCAAATATTGGAGTGACATCCATTGTTTAAATAGTTAACTGATGGGGGAATTTGTGTTTTTAGAATATCTACATTTCTGCCAAAATGGCTACATACTGAAAAATCTTACAATTTTGATAATATAAGTAACTTTTAAAAATCAAGTCTTCTTCCTATGATTGCTTTCCTTACCAAAGGCAATTGTAATGAATTCATTGTTATTCCTTTTTCTGTCAGATTTTGCTTTGATTCTGCTGTGTTTTTTTATTTCCTTCTAATAAAAAAGTTAAATGTCCTTTATTGTATTAGAAAATAGATGACTTGGGGTAGGTTGATCCCAAAATTCCTGAAAAACAGCCACACTGATTTCCAAAGTGGTTGCACAAGTTTGCATTCC
>LOJH01007584.1:0-20963 GCA_001685095.1 Ellobius talpinus
AAAAAAAAAAAAAAACACTGAAACCAAAGCTACCCTATTACCCATCTACACCACTCTTGGGTGTATACATTAAGGATTCTGGCCAGCAAGCTACAGAGATGCTCTCACATCCATATTTATAGCTCACTATTCCTGACATCCAGGAAATTGAGCTAATCTCCAGACGGGTGGATAAAGAGGACAGAGTACTCACCCACGTCAGAATTCTACGTGGCTGTAAGGAGAAATGAAATGTTTTCAGGAAAATTAAAGCAACTGGAAATCATTATGTTAAGCAAAATAAGCTGGAGTCAGCAAAACAAATACCGTGCGCTTTAAAAAAATGCGGAACCTAGATTTAAAATTATACATGTTTTCAATTACACATGTATGTTTATGTGTGTGTGTGTTTATATATGTGTGTTTCTAGGCCACAAAACTAGAAAGGGGATCAGGAGGAGAGGGGAGAAATACATCTGAAGAAGGTGGAAAGTTAAAAAGAACAATGGAATGCTTATAATAGGAAAACAGAAGGGGACTAACTGGGGAAAGAAGGGGGACCAGCTGGTGGGGGGAGGGGACAGCTGAGGGCAGCGAGAGAGGTGAGCACACGAGGACAAAGTATAGTATCACATATGTACGAACGTACCATGATGAAACTCATTACTTTGTATGCTAATCTTAAAAATTAATTTTAAAAAAAGTTTTCTGAGCCTCTCAAAATGGTACGACCAGCTGGGGACCAAGTGTTCCACACATGAGGCTGCGGAAGGCATTTCATATTCAAGCCACAAGATGCACAGTGGAAATCTCTGAGTGAACAACTGAATGAACAGATTAGTTCACAATTATGTTATCTCTCCCAATCAAAAGCATGCCTATATTTAGACAAAACGTCTCTTAAGTCTGACGCGTGGAAATTTCAGGTGTTCTGAGGACAAGCAGGGAGGGATGATTTGGGACACAGGGTAGAACATGGTTTCCCAGCTCTCTCCACGGTGCGTTTTAGATGGCGGAAAACTGTGGGAACTTTCTACAGTCAGTCGTTGAGACCACCAACCACTAAGAATCAGGGTGATTTTTCCCAGGAAACCAATTCGCACCTGAAAGATCTCAGAGTGGTGGGGTGGGCAGAATACAGAGCTATTTGTAGGAGGTGCATGATATAGGATACATACTTTGTCCGTAAGAGGGACAGTAAGAATAGTGGAATCTCAGCTGAGGTCGGGTTGTCAGGGAAGAAAGTCTTTCTTGACCTGATTTGTTTTAGGTAAATTGGCTATTTATTTGTCCTAAGATGGGGAATGTCTCAAACCATCACCCAAGCTGCTCTTGAACTCACTATGTGTCTTAGTGATGGTTTCTATTGCTGTCATAAAACACCACGGCTAAAGCAACTTGGGGAAGAGCAGGTTTGTTTTAGCTTACACTTCCATGTCACAGTCTATTACCAAAGGAAGTCATGGCAGGAGCTGATGCGGAGGCCGTGTGCAAATGCTGCATACCAGTGTGCTCCTCATGGTTTGATCGGCCCGACTCCTTATCACACTCAGGACCACCACCCAGGGGTGGCACCACCCACAGTGATCTGGACCCTCCTACATTAATCATCAATGGGGAAGATGCTCTACAGGCTTTCCCACAGGCAAATCTTGTGGGGGGATTTTCTCAGTTGAGGGTCCCTCTTCCAAAATGACTGTCTTGTTTCAAGAAACATGAAAGCAGCCAGCACACTATGTATCCCAGACTAACCTCAAATTGGAAGCAACCATCCCACCTCAGTGTCCCAAGTTCTAGGATTACAGGAGTCTACCACTACTCCCAGCTTTGGCCTGGTTTTTGAGGACAGTGTACGATTAGGAAAGACTCAAATTAATAAAAATTCCTAAAAAATCAAAAGCTCCCCTTGCTCCCATCTTAAGAAACCCACAGGCCTAAAATGGCTTTTACCTACAGCTAGAGAACAGTTTCACCCCCACATTCTTGGTGATAAGAGTTACAATTATTACGAAAAAAATGGCACCATCAGGGTTGAAAATACCTACTGCTTCTTTCTAGAAGCTAGGCTGCAGTAGGCCAGCTCGTGGTTGGAACTCAAGATATGTATGTATTGAGATGAAGATATCCTGAGCCTTCAACTCTACCCAAAGAGAACAGTTAAGAATATGAATTCCACACCATGTTTCTCATCTGAGAAGTCTACTACTATGCAGAAGAATTCCTAACACTTTTTACTTTCATGGAAAATAAGAAGAAATCACAGCCTTACCCATATGATCTGTAGACATTTAAAAGGCAAGTAAAGGCCACAGGAGGACATGAATATATCTTGAGGGTGATAGGCTCGGAACCTAAAGGGGATTCCTGAGTATCCAGATGTGGGGTGACTCCTTTGAAGAAGACATGCTGCTGTGTTAGAAGCATCTAATGAAGAGTTATTAGTATATATTGGTAACTATTAGTGTATATTATAGCATTGTTTTTAGTATATACCAGTAACTATTAGTGTATATTATAGCATTGTTATTAGTATATATTAGTAACTATTAGCATATATGATAGCATTGTTATTAGTATATATCAGGAACTATTAGTGTATATTATAGCATTGTTATTAGTATATATCAGTAACTATTAGTGTATATGATAGCATTGTTATTAGTATATATCAGGAACTATTAGTGTATATTATAGCATTGTTATTAGTATATATCAGTAACTATTAGTGTATATTATAGCATTGTTATTAGTATATATCAGTAACTATTAGTATACAAATGTGGACATATAGAATGGGAATTAGAAATAAGAATTAGAGTTAACCCATTGGGAGACTAAGCTTTTTCATTTCAAATTTGTCATTTTTAATTTATAACAATTGCCTTTATTAATAAGGCACAATGTAATATTTTAATATACATTATGGAATGATCAAATAATGGAAATTAATATCCATAACCTCATGTTTATCGTTTCCTATACTATTATGAACTATACAATGTATTATTATTGACTATAGTCATCCTGTTGCACAATAGAACACACTTCTATCCAACTGCAGCTCGGTACGTGTTGGCCATTTTCCCCCCATCAACCTCCTCCAGCTTCTGTGCCACCAGTTACTCTCTCCTTCCATGAATATGGCATTTTTAGGATCTAAATATGAACACATAAATGAAATTATGTTTTTATTTCACCTAGATAAACGTCTTCTAAATTCTTTCTTAACATTGCAAATGATATACATGCACTAGAATTTTATATTTTTCAAGACTAACCAGTTCTCCGTTATGCATAAATACCACAATTGAAAAAAAAATATCTGTCTGCTGATAGTTGTATTTCTATAGCTTGACTGTTGTGAAGAATTCTATAGTGAACTTGGGAATATAGGTGTCTTTTTGATCTGTTGACCTCAAAACCTTCAAGTGGGTGACAAATAGTGGTACTGTGGGATAACATGCTAATTCTAGCTTCAATATTTTGAGGAAGCTCCAGGCTATTTTTGCTAATTTTTAATACCAGTAGCATCCTTTACAACACTTGTTTTTGACAACAGCTGATCTAACAGGGGTTAGGTGATACCTCATTGTGGTTTTTTAAATCTGTATTTCTTTGATAATTGAAGATAATGAGGATTTTTCATTTATCCATTTACTATTTGTTGTGTGTATGTATATGAGAGAGAGAGAGAAATATCTGTTCAAAACCTTTGCTCCTTTAAATTTTTTATTTATCTATTCCTTGGGAGTTTTATGTCCATATACATTGTATTTTGATCCTATTACTGCCTCCCCATCAGCTTCTCCCAGATATCCTTCACATACCTTTCCTGGCTTTGCATTCTCTTCTTTTCTGATCTTCTTTATAAGACACTGGACGCATTTAGTGCTGCCCATATTCACATGGGGTGTAGGGGCCATCCATTGGAACACAGGCAACCTACAAGGGGCCACACCCCTGAAGAAAATTTAGTCTCCAGTCCCACTTGCTAACAACTGCCAATAGTGCTCAACTAAGGGTGGGACCTCCTCCACCCATGCTGAAATACTGACTGGATTAATCTGTGTATATCTTAGATAGGCGGGAGGGTTGTACGTTCATAAATGCAATAGCCCTGATGTGTCCAGAAGATAAATTTCACAGTAGACCGCCCTAACCTCTAACCCTAGTCTTTATGCCCCTCTTTTTCAACATTCTCTGAGCCTTGGGAGAAGGGAGTCCGATGATGTCCCTCTTTTGTCCATCTTTAGTAGGGTTCTTTGTTTTCTTGGGATTCAGTAGTTTGAGTTCCTTCTGGATTTTCGATGGCCTGTTTCTGATGTCTCACTTGGAGATGTGTTTTCCCAATCCATGAGTTCTCTTTTTGTAGTTTTATCTGAGATGCACATACTTTTTAGTTTGATTCTACACAATTTGCTTATTTTTGCTTTCATTGTCTGGACTTTTGGGGCCTCATTGAAGAAATCTCTGTCAAATATGTAGCTGTGGAGTGCTCTATCAAGAGTAGGGCACCTATATCATACTTGCTCCCTGAATCTCAGGAACCATGGCAGAAACGCCAGTGGTTAAAGGAGACTAGCCATGCAGAATGACTTCATCCATGAACTCACAGAAGCTGTAGCTGCCCGCCCAAGACCTTCTGAAGACCAAGCCCATCAACATTCTAGCACGCAGTAGGGAGGCATTCATGAGCTACCAGCTGTAAGTGAAAGCTGTAGACAGTTGATGGTTTCTGGGGAGGGAAAGCGGCTTTCTTTGAGACTGCTACTCTCAGTAGCTCAGCCTCACTCCAATGAGTGATCCTATACATAGAACCATACAGACAACACAAACAGTAATTAATGGCTTATTAAATTTTTTTAAAGCTCACAAAATTAGAGGAGGTGAGGCAGGTGGGGAGCATCTGGGAGGGGTTAAGGAGAGGAATTGGGTGAATCTGATCAAAATAGACTTAATGAAATTCTCAAACAATTAATAAAAGGGTAAATAAAAAAATCTGCCAAAACTAACCTCACAGGATAATTCCCCATTTTCTTACAGTAATTTTGTAGTTTCAGGCTCTACATTTGATTCTCTTATCCATTTGGATTCTTGAGTAAAGTCTAAGATTAAGATCCATTTTTATTCTTCTGTCTGTGAGTTTCTAGTCTTACCAGTAGCTTGTACTGAAGAAACTGTCCACTGAGCGTCGTTCACAAGAGGCAACTAACGACAGATGCATCTGTTATTTGCAGGCTTGCCACCCTAGTCCACTGGTCTGTGACTACATCTTAACATCTTAATGACTATAGCATTCTGAACTCCTTACTATAGCTTTGTAATGTTTTGAGGTACAACAGTATGATGATGCCTCCAGGTTTTTTCTTTTGGATCAAGATTGCCTTTGGTATTTGGGGACTTCTGTGTTTCTATACGAATTTTATGATTGTTTTAATGATTCCGTGAAGAAATGCAATGAAGCTTTTATAGGTGTTGCGTGGAATCTATAGGGAACTTCGTCGAGTATGGACATTCAACAATACTAACTCTTCAGTCCCATGGAGACTGTTTGTATCATTTTTAATTCCTTTCATTGGTATTTTTCTAGTACTTATGAGACACTTCCCCCTATTTCTTTGATTAAATGTATGTCTAAGTACTTTTCTTTTGTGTTATTGTAAATAGGGTTATTTTCTAAATTCTGTTTTAAGAAATATCATTATTTATGTTGCTAAATGCTGTTAATTTTGTGTTAATACTATAGCAAAAAACCTTATTGAATTTATTCATCAGTTCTAACAAGGTCTAAGGGAGGTAGTCTCCATTTAAGATTATGTGATATAAGAGACAACTTTGCTTCATCTTTTCTTACTTAATTGTTTATATTTCCTAATTTCCCTGGCATTGCAACTAATAACAAAGAAATACAAAGGATCATAAGATAACATATCATAACTGTTATACAGTATGTATATAACAGCATAGACATAATTGAACAATTATATACCCCCAAAATGGACAAGCTAGAAGAAATTGATAAATCTCCAGAAGCATAGTCTTCACAGACTAGGATATGATAGATTAGGTACCTAAACAGCTCATTGTTGAACAGGGGTGTTGAGCTAGAAATTACAAATCTTCCAACAAAGAATGGTTTCACTGTTGAGCTCTACAAAATACTACCATAAATTCTCCTCAAACTCTTCCAAAAATTGAAAAGTGGGAAATAATTTTAAACTCACTTCACAAGGCCAATATCACCCTGATAAACTCCAGAAGACACCACTAAGTAGAAAATCCTACACTGAACATCACTGATGAACACAGATGCAAAACTTCCCAACTAAATACTAGTTGAGTCATACTCAACAGTACATTAAACAGATCATTTGCCATAATCAAGAAAGATCTTCTCTCATGCAAGGTTGAATCAACATTTGCAAATCAATAAAAACATTATTCTACATAGTAACAGAATGAAAGACAAAACCAAATGTGATCATCTCAATAAATGCAAGTAAAGCATACAACAAAACTATATATATACCTTCATAATAAAACCTGTCAGCAAGAACTGGGGATGTAGCTCAGTAGTAGAACACCTGCCTTGACCTGGTGTGAGCAAACCCTGGAATTAACCGCCATTACTACAGGTCTCTCAACAAAATATGTATAGGAAGAATGTTCCTTAACCCAATAAAGGGCACATACAAGTACATGGTTGGCATCACATTCCATTAGGAAATATTAAAGATATTTCTTTTAAAATAAGAAACAAACTGAGGGTGTTCATATTCAGCATCTCCATCCAAATCATTTGGATGGAAAACTTTTTTAATTATCAAGAATCCCACAGAGGAGAGTGATCAACCTAAGACTGTTTGCTGACAATCGTTTCTCTGACCAGCCATTAAGCTGGCTGTGGAAGCTCATGGATTAGCTGATAGGGTCGAGTATGTGTGTATTGGTTGCAGGGTTGGCTTTCAACTTGCTTTCTAGGCTACGTTTGGTCGCTGGTCTGGTGCTTCATGCGCTTTCTTTCTCTTAAATGTGGACAGTGGAGTCCACGTGCATGATCACGCTGCTCCTTCTCCCAAAATCATCATGAGCTGCTGACCAAGCTATACCTTTCTAAAGGTATCATCTTGTTCTTTATCAAGTAAAATTCTATTCCTCATGTTCAAGTACTTCTGCCATATAAAATTCATTTTTATGTGGAAAACATAGTTCTTTTGGTGACTCTTGGAGTCTTGAATCAACTTAAATCTGCATAATATCTTTTTGGGTTGAGGAATTGAGTAAACATTGAAAAATTATAGCGCCCTAGGATTTTGCTATGCAAGGTTTTGAAATGGTTCTTCCACTGAAGAACTAACAGGTAGTGTATATTTGAAGGTGTTTGTTTATGAATGCCAGAAGGCGGGGCAGACTTAGGCTAAATAAGAAAAAAAAAACGATGTCTGACATACTGACCTAATTAGTCTCTCCTTTCCCCTCCTCTCTCCTCTACCCCAGAGCATTGGGTTCCATTCACATCCCTATTCTAAAATATTTACACATCAAATCCCATACCCACTATAAGGAGTAAAATGATTTCATATTATTGAGTATGAAAAATATGTTTGCTTTTTTGTAGATGCCTGAATCTTAAGCTAAAAGATGATTACAGCATGCACCGGCCCCACATCCCTCCTCTTCCTTCAAGTTTCCTCTGACCCATAGTTTCTGCTCTAGAAGCTATGAACTCCATTCTAAATTTCTCATTCATTTTTTAAAACAGGATTTAAGGAAATAAAAGAAGTTAGTAACAGGTCTGGGACTGTAGGAAACAGATCATCACTTTTTTTTCCTGTCCACAAATTTGCAAACAAGGTAGATATGATAATGGTCACTGGGAGAACAGCCAGATCCTAGGACAGACACCGGCATGTCCAGGTAGGATTAACAGGAGACCTTTGTCCTACACCCTCATATCCATTGACCCATCCTGTCGGTAGAGTTCTTAAAATATCCAGTGAACAATGGCATGCAGGATTTACTCACTGCCTCAAGTGCAAACAGGACTCCATGAATGGGACAATCAGGATAGCTAAGTGATCTGGCACCTGCTAATCATCCCAGTAGTGCGCCATCATACTGTTCCCAGTGCTGTCTTCCTCACCTTATCAGTGAATTCATTCATTCATTCTTCATTCATTCATTCATTCATTCATCATTAGACAAACATTCACGGAATGCCTGCTAAATGCCATGAACTGTTCCAGTAGTGTAGAGAGAGACAAGAATCCCATCTGGGCGGAATTTAACATTTTATTATTGTAAAGAAAGCAAATGCATGGATAATCTAGGATACAGGACAGGTGTCAAGAGAGGAGGTTGGGGGTGATTTTAGCTGAGGTGGTCAAATCTGAAAGATGCGAAGAAAATGCTAACCATTTCCAGCTGCCGATGAGAGGCCCTGTGGCCAGGATAACTGCATGTCAGAGTCAGTGTTGCTGTGCTTATTTCATAGATAAAGAGAGTGGGATTCAGAGAAGTTGAGCATCTTGTTCTAGATCACAGAGACAGCAGGAATCCGAAGTTAGGATCCTAACCACTTTCCTGAATCACTTTCTTCCATCAAAGTGAATGGTGTGTTATTCATGGCCAAGAGCAGACTTTCCATTAACATCCACCCCAACCCCCAACCCCAGCACAGGGCTTTCACCTCTACTCGTCTGGTTTTGTGCTCTTTATCTACTTGCTTCTCTTGGAACCTTATGAGTACTTGCTGCTAATTTTCTCGTGCAGGCCCACACAGCATTGGCGTCAATGAAAGCCTCGTTGCTGTGGAGCAGAGTGTGATAACCAGTGTGCATAGTGCTGACCTGAAATTCACTGAGACGCCAGATTACACTTAACACCTCTGTTTAAGGTGGGGTTGGCATCAGAGAACATGGCTTTAAATGTCCCAACCCGAATGGCTCTGTGGCTTCCAAGACAGACACCATGTTTATGTCAAGAATTCCATTGTCTAAAACACTGAAACCAGGTTTCCTTTGTGAAATGGTGCTTACAGCTGAAATTTCACTTTTCCACAGACATTTTTCACGTATGTAGATAGAGTTTTTCAACCTCACTTTGAAAAAGAATAATCAGAAATTCCAGTCTTTAAAGTTTTGGAGCTACATGTTGCTTTCTAATAATATGGACCAATCTGTTTTGCTGTCCAGTGGAGCCGAACACATCTGAGTAGAAAATGGATGTTTCCTTCTCAGCTCTGCTAACGTTCTTTCTCCACAAGCCCTGGGCTGAAAAGCCCCTCTCCCCCAGGGTCTTCTTTTATATGTTCTACATAAATGTTTATTTTCAAATTGCTACTATTTGTCATTTTTTTTTTACTTAGCATGCACAATATTCAGTTTCGTTATGGCATTTTTCAAACAGAATTTGGTTTTGCTGATTCTCCTTTTGTCCGTCACACCTCTGACCTGACCCCCGCGTTGTACCCATCCATTGCCAACCATAACTCCTGTTCGATTCTTACATCTCGTATATCCTATTGCCCTCCCCACTTTCTCAACACCTCTTCCCCGCATCCCTGTGTCTTCCTTCCTAGCTTCACGGCAAGAAAGGAAACTTTACATACATACATACACACACATACATACATACATACATACATACATACATACNTTACWTACATACATACAYACACAYACATACATACATACATACATACATACATACATACGTACACACACATACATACATACATACACACACATACATACACACATACATACATACATACACACATACATACATACATACACACACATACACACATACACACATACATATATACATACATACATAAATACATACATACCAGAAATATTATAAACTAGGGTCCACGTTACTAAAGAACATGCGATTTCTTTTGTCCTTTTAAGTCTGAGTCACCTTCTTTAGCAGTACACTGCCCAGTTCTACCTATCCTCTTGCAAGTCTCGTTTTCTTTACATCTGAATAAAATTGCTGTGCATGTGTACCACATGTTCATATGTACCACATGTGCATATGTACCACATGTTCATTATCCATTCATCTTTTGATGGACAGATAGGTGGGTTCCATTTCCTTGCTATTGTGACTAATGCCGCACCAAACTTAGATATTTGGAGCTCTCTAGCACGATAGTCTTTGAGTATAATGCCCAGGAGTGCTACAGCTGAGCCATATTTTCGTTTTAACTTTTTGAGAAATATCTGTACTGATCCTTGATTGCTATATGAAACAACACTCCTTCCAATAGTAAACAGAGTTCCTCTCTCCTCATATCCTTGCCAGCAGTTGCTGTCTTCGAGATCCCATCTCATCCGAGTCAGAACGGCAAAAATAATATGTATTGCCATTTTATCTATGATTCATTTAAAGCTCTCCTTATACATATGAGCTCAAGCTACATTGGAGAGAGAAACTAAGAGAGCCCCAGAAGTCCCAGGTCCTAAACATGCCTCTCTCCCCTCTTTTAGTCCAAGCCTGAAATTTGCTAGGAATTGCCTTCACTTCGGGGAAGCCTGTCTTAGCTAGCACCCATGTATAGAGTGATTTGCCCTCAATGGGAAGCCTATGCCAGCTCATGTTCCTCTACAGAAAGGACAGTGACACCCCAGAGAGTGGGAGCTTCCTGAGCCTGGCATGAGCACTTAGAATGGTTCCAAGCCTTCCGGCCTTTTCTCCGTTGTCTAAGGAGTACCTCACGTGCTCTCTCCTCCACCACGTCTTGGAGGGCTCTTCCCAGATCTACAAGCTAGATGCACAAAAGTCACCATTTCTCTGATGGTTACCCTATCAGAGCAGCAGCCAATCACAGGTCTGACATCAGACCGAGAGCCTTCCAAGCATTCTGATCTTGTGGCCGACTCATCACTCATCACCTAGGACCTCTCTGAGGTTCCATCACTAATGTTTTACACAAAAGAAAACAGAGCTCTGAATTTTTACAGTTCATGCATGACGGAGGCAGAATCCAGCCTTAGGTCTGAATGTCAATAATCAGAACAGCTCCTCACCCTGATATTCAGGTAATCTAAAGTCATTCAAGTTTTCCCTCTAAGGGACACTAAACCACATGTGGGTTTGTCACCTGCCTTCCTCGGCTTACCGGAAGAGTGAGATCTCATATCACAGCCATTGATCACCTGGCTACCCTATGCTACATTGGCACTCATTAGGCGGAGGGGTGCATGAAGACAATACATTATTTGTCAGGGTTGATCTTTTATTCACAGAAATTATTTTCTTTGAGATAACACTGAGACTCTGGAGACTAAATGTGCAGACAAGGCCCACATAGCTTTAAGGAGGGGGACCCAGCCCTCAAATGATGTTCTTTCTAAGACTCTGAAGCACTCTCCTTATTTCCTACTATGATTAAATATCTAGCTCACATAGGGGTGAATGCTAATTTCCTACCCAAATCAAGTTCCTGGAGGGCAGACAAGATACCCACGCCATTTCTAAATATCAAACATCTCACACTACATCACAGATTAATGGGGAAAGTTTTAGTACAAGACAATTACTACTAATTTCCAAAGAACCAATAACAGTAAATCAAAGATTTGTACAAAAATGTTCACAGGAGCATAGTCATAATAGCTAAATAGTAAATTGTCCATTGATGAAGTAACTGCGGAACAAAATTTACTATTTATCGAATTTAAGGAATTAAATTCTGACACACTGCAACATGACTCCTGCTCTTCTATCCCATGCTGAACTCGTTCAAGCAGGCTCTTACTCCATCCTCTGAAGGAACTTTGGAGCTCAAGCAACTGGGCATGCTTCCAGACCATTGTGAAGCTCTATGTGAAGATAGGTTGGTGTCCTTAGTCCCAGTTATCAAAACTGTGAGCTGCCAAGCCTGCAAGAAAGCGGGNTGAACCGCAGCCCTTGAAGCCACTGCTGCAGTTTTCAGAGAAGCAGAGTTTGGAGTTTTCTTCTAGTTCTGAATGACTTCCCAGAGTTGCATAAATATCTCAGACGTGGGAGACCCAGCTGGAGTCCATTGACAAGAAGGCCATGTGGGTGAAATGCCATTTCCTTGGCTTCCCCTATTGCTGGCACAGAAGAACTGGGGAAGCCTCCTGATGGTAGCTAATTTTTATGTTTTCTTTCCCCAATGGGATTCTGTTCGGTGGCGCTGGGGTGGGAGGAGAGAAAGAGCCTATAATACGTTAGGACTTGTTTCTGTCGTTTGCAGATTTTCCCCCTCTATTTGCTGCCACCCACACACTCCCCACTGCACAGGAATATGACTGGCAAGATTGCATTTGGAGTTAAAATGGTTCTGCTTGTGCTACTCCTCGTGTGGGGTGGAGGGCCTTGCAAATTAGAGTCGGTACCAAGATCCAAGTGACAGACTCATGCTATACGTCAGCAAGAGTTGGCTATAGACCGAAGGTCGCCAGACCTGAGGCAACTGGCTCTCTGATTCATGGACAGGTCACAGCTGCAATGCGTATTGCAAAGTGCCTTTCCCTAACACTCACTGAGGGAAAGTTCACAGTAAAAAAAAAATAATAATAATAATGATATAATTCATCTAAAGCAAATTCAAGTTTCCAGAAGCATTAGAATAGTACTAGGACATATCATGTCCTCCTTACCCAGAAACCCCTGCCAAGTTACATCATGTGTTCCAGTGATGTTTGTTATAGCAAATGAGACCAGACCCAAATCAGGAACTGTACCCCTAGTTGTCATGTTTCTGCTTTTGCTACGTCTGAAATTATCCTTCTGCCTCTTCGTTAGTTTCTTGTTCTTGCTTGAACCTATTCTCAATTGTCGGACAAGCATTGTGCAGAATGACCTTTAGCTTGTCCTGGTCCAACCATTCCTTATGATTAAAATCAGTTGATGCCTTAGTTTTGCTTTTTTTATTTATGTGACTGTTTATTTAAACAGAAAGGGAGAGCACATGCATGTGGTGGCATGTGCATAGATGTCAGAGCACACAACTTTGTGCAGTTAGCTCCCTCCTTCCACCTTTCTGTGGAGTCAGGCTCTCCTTTATTTCTGTCATTGGGCTGAATAAGCCAACTTCTTGTCTAGTTTCCTGTCTCTGGTTCCCATTTCACGACGTAAGTGCTGGGGCTGGGTTACAGAAGGGAGCCACAGTCGCTGACTTTTTATGTGGGTTCTGGGGATAAAACTCAGGTCATTGGGGTTCCATGGCAAGCGCTTGTACGCAATGCGCCGTCTCCCCAGCCCAATTTATGCTTTATTTTTGTATAAACAGCCCAGGAGTAATGAATGTATGTTGCTCTCTCAGGTGGCAAACAATGCCAGAGTGTCCCATGAGTACTAAGGCTAATTTAACCTTGATCACGTGATAAAGGGAATCTTCAGTGTGAATTCAATTTCCCCTTTCTACTTAGGCATTTTACACGGAATTCTTTAAGCTGTTTCATTATCTCATTGTCCTCTACACATTTTAGCATCTATCAGTGTCTCCTCCTAAATTAATTATTATTACAACAGTTACCAAATGATTTCCTCTTTCCTCCAATCCTTATTTATTGGTTGGAATCCTGCTATAGGGAAGAACCTTGTCCTTCCCCTCTGTGGTGATTCATTTGTCTGTTTACGTGAAGACTGATCCCTGACTTATAATTTATTCCTACAATTATTTGCTTTGGTGCTTAGATTTGTTGCAGATTTAGCTAGCTGGAGCCCCATCAAACTGGATCCTGTGTGCTTTTCATCTATCTGTGCCCTTCTTTGAGAAATTCCATTTGAACTGTACTTTCCCTGCCTCACTTCTGTAGTCAGCCATTTTCTCAGAGATCCCTTTCCTTTGCTTTTTCGCTATTACTTATTATGATAAAATACAGCAAGTATTTATTGGTCATTTACTTTACTATGGTCATCCATCCCCTAAAGAAAACAAAACGTTATAGACTCCATGAGTATAGACATTATTTTAGGGAACGAAAACAGATGGAAATCTTTTTTCTCATTAATGAATCCTGAAGATGCGTAGCAAAGACCCAAAGCACAGCCATGAAGGATATGGCAGGAAGCTGAAGCTCATGAGGAGTGTTGGTAATCATGGCAGAGCATTGCTGCTCAGCCAACAGGCTTGGTGCCTTCCATAGGAACACAACACCTCAACCATGGTGTAAGTCATATAAATGTGACTTACGTTTATTGTTCTTCAAAGATCACGCTGGTTACTGAAAGGAGAGATGATCATACGAAGGGAGAATTTGGGCAGTATTTCTCATTCTTTAGACAGACACTATTACTAGTTATGATGGCCCAAGGGAGAGCTGATAGCTTAGGTCAATGACCATAGAGGTAGTGGTAGATTATGGGAACATATGGGAGACAGATTTCTTAAGACTACTGCTGATAGGACAAGCAGGAATGAGCTACAGTTGATGATTTCAAAGACACGGGATTTAATCCTGACCTATCTGGTGCCAAAGCCACTGCTGTTGCATCAGGGGTCTCCAGAAACGGAAGCTAGTGCTTGGGAAGTGAATGTTTAGAAGATTAAAAGGGAAAGATTTCCAGTAGACTTTTCTAAAGATCTATCCATACTTCCCCTCTGCCAGGGACCCAAATGCTCCTCTGTCCAAATAAGTGGTAAAGCAGAACAGAGGTCTAGGTTCTCAGGGAGGAACTCCCAAGAAAGCCTGTGACTAGGAAATCACATCCCAGTTTCTCGCCCGACACTCCCCCTTCCTTTCCTCCCACAAAAATGTTTCTTTTTGTAATTGTCTATAAAAGATTATTGTCTGCATTTTATTTAATTATTCTGTATGAAGTAATTATAAGAGAATAATCAGTGAGTTGGCTGATAATAGATGTTCATAAAGGAACACAAAAGACGTTAATAAAGGCAGAGCCAGCCCCTCATGGCTGTCATTATTAGTTTCTCTACCTCTTTAATTTTCATACATTTTTATTGTTTGCCTGAAATTAATCGTCCATTTCTTTCACCAATCAGGTTTATTGCAAGTGGGCCCCTTCAAGATAGCTATACTATTTGTGTGTTTATCTGGCAAATGGCCCAATAGATCTTGTCAACTCTAAAATATCTATCTGGGAGCCTGGAAGGAAAAACACAACGAGTGCATCTCAACACTCTGAAGGCTCTGAAGAGGGCTCCCAAGCCCTCCATACTGTGCCATCTCTGCCTGCTACCCTGTGGTACACCCTTGAGAAATCTGGGCTCTCAAGAAGTTCCCCAAGCTTGTTGGTAGCAGAGAGGTGGGAGGGTGAAGCTATGACACAATTTAACCAAACCAAACTGACCTTCGCCTTTACCTTTGCAATGCACATGAAGGTTCTGCCTTTAACTCTGGGTTCTAACGCAAACACCTTCATGTATTTCTGGGGACTGGAAACCTAAGATCAAAGTGCCAGAGGTGGTCTTTGGTGAAGCCTGATTTCAAAGCTGACATATGGCTGCCTATTTACTGTGTCTTCATGGATTTTCCTCCAGAAAAGGGAAAGAATGATCTCTGGTGTGGATTCCTCTTCTCATGGGGGTGCCCGTCCAGAGGAGAGGCCAACTTTCTATCTCTCATTTACCCTTTGTTATATCCTTTAGAATTCCTTTTCCAAAGCCAGGCAGCAGTGTGTGCAATCCCAGACCTCAGGAGCTAGAAGAAGGTGGATCTCTGAGTTGAGTCCAGCCTGATCTACAGAGTGAGTTCCAGGACAGCCAGGGCTATACAGAGAAAACCTATCTTGAAAAACACACAAACAAAAAGCAACAACAACAAAAAATTCTCTTTCCGGTACAATCGCACTGAGAGTTCAGACACTGTCATAGACACTATGGAAGAACACAATGGAATCCACATCCATCATAGGATGATGCTATGTTTTTAATATGACGCCTTCCCCCAACAGACTCACGACAGAGGTCTGCTCTCCAACCAGTTGTGATCTTTGGGGAGGTGCTAGAGAAAGTAGGTGTCTTGATGTGTCTTCTTGGTGGCTACATGTTGACCCTGGTCTTAATATCTGCATCCCAGTAGCCATGAAGTGAGCATCTGTGCCTGGCTATATATATAACCTTTCTCCATAATGTTTCTGCCTTGAAATGAACCCAGAAGTCTAGTGAGGGGGCAGCTGAGTATGGGCTGAAAACATGAACTAAAATGAATATTTCACCCTTTAAGCTGTCTTCAATGATTGTCACAGTGACACAAAAAAGCAATGACTAATGAATATAAAAATCCAGTTCTATCATAAAACACTTTAGACTAGCAAGAGAGGTAATTTCATGGAAGCAGCCGTAGTGTGCCATGGCTGTGGGGCACTGGCACGGGGGTGTTTCTTCAGCTGAGCTCTCTGTGTGTCCATTCTCTCCCCTAGCAGGGTAACTGTACTGAGCACAGACAGGACAGGAAGCAGGCGGGAGTAGACTGCACACACCACGGTCTAGTTCACGGCCTTGGTTGGCCTCACTCACCTGCGCTCTGGGCAGGACTGTGTTGTATCTGTTCTTTATATCTCCAATGGCAGAAGCAGGTTCTGGCAGAAAACAACCCACCAGTCAGAACTTCTTCAGTGAATGGACACATGCATGGATGAAACTATGGGGGGACTCGATTATCCAGCTGTTCTTAGCAGCTCTCAAACCCCCAGAGGGTAAAGGTCACGCTATTTAGTAGGAACTTCTGTGATTGTCCATACCCACCTTGGAAGCCCCAGTGTCGTCTCCCACCCTGATGATAGCCCCCTTTCTCTCTCTGTCCCTGTCTATGTTAATTTTTTTAAAGTTTTCTGTATATCTCTTGCTCATCTTCTGTGCCTGGAGGGAACTTCCTTTATCTGACTAAGTTCAGGTGTCACAATTCCCTTCCATCTTCCAAGATTTAGAGATAGTCCCATTTCCACGGCTCTGGCTGATTTCTAGCTGGAGCCTTAATCCAGGGGTTACAAGTATCCATTAACATGATACCTAAAAACTCATATATCTAATATTCTGACTATCTATAATAATACTCAGTCGAACAAGTATTAAAGATTCCAGTTATTATATATTATACACTAATTTTTATATTATACACTAGTAATACTGGATTTCTAAGCCATGAATCAAAAGCTAGTTCAAAACACACTAAGAGTTTATGTTCTTGAGAGCTCTAGGAATTTGAGTGTTTCTGGATTTCTTTTTTTCTTTTAATCTTTCTTGCCCATCATGGGGGAAGTATGTACATCCATTGTTGATTCATCCTTGTTGATATGGGAACTTTGAAGATCAATATGGTGGGGCATTGACTCATGAATTGATCACACCTCCTGAGAAGTCTGAGATGATATATTCTTAAGCCATAAGTCCCTCATTTCTGGTGGCATGGTATCTCCTGGTGAGAGCCCATGTGTTTCTGTCATGTTCGTCCATGTGTCTAGTGATCAACCAGCTGGTAATCACTGGCAGCAATCAAGGAAACCTAAGGCTAGAGTTTCCACCTGGTCTGCCCCCAAGTATATGTCTATTTAGTGTCATGCATATGTGCATGGGTTTAGGACTGATCACTTGGAACTGGATAACCTATCAAGAGGTTCATCCCTGGAGAGACTTGACTTGTCCCATCTCTCAGCAGCCATTGATTGCCTGAATCTCTTCATCATCTGTGGGTGGGACCTTGAGAAATTCCACTCATCTGAATTAGCATGTCTATGGATGTGGTCATTATGCAGGTTTTGTTTATACAATCATATTGTTGATATTTCATGGGTATAGTTTTCCTGTCATGTCTGGGAGACACAAGCTCAGCTAGCATACTGGTCCTCATTCTCTTAAAAATCTTTCCACCCTCTTCCATCATGTCATTGGAGCCATGTAGGGGTTGTGGTACAGATGCACCCACTGTTGTTGGGATCCCTGAAGTCATTTATTGTCTGAATTTTCACCAGTTGTGAATCTTTATAGTAGTCTCTATCTATGTGCTGTGAAAAAAAATAAGAAGTGCTGTGGGACAATGGTCTGTACCCTGTCACTTATATTTTAAATAAATGCTGATTGGCTAGTAGCCAGGCAGGAAGTATAGGCAGGGTGACCAGGCAGAAGAAGCAAGATGTGATCGCATCACCGAATAAGGTACTGAGCCACATGGCTAACATAGACAAGAATAATGGGCTAATATAAGTTATAAGAGTTAATAAAAAGTTGAAGCTACTAGGCCAATCAGTTTATAACTAATGGAGACTTCTGTGTGATTTCTTTGGGATTTAATGACTGTGAGAACCAGCAGGACAGAAACCTCTGACAACAAGTTTCTTTGGTGAAAAGTGAAATCTATACTTACCATCAGGTAGGAAAGCTATTTAGAATATAGTTAGAAACTATATTGATTTAGAAAAACTGTGGTAGTAGTTTCTCCTTTTGGGTCCATGACCTTCCCAGCTATAGGCAGTTTGCTAAGCTTTATGGTACTAGGCCTGAATTCTATCTGTTAAGCAGGCCTTCAGTCCAATTAGGCAGCTGTTGGTTGCTACCAAGATATAAATGCCACTGTTACACCGTTAAGGATGTCTTCCCAGACGGTCAATGTTGTGGTACCTAGGCTTTAGCTTCAGTGAGGCTTTAGTGATGGCTAGGACTATTGATTACTTTTCTTTCTGGGCAGCTTACATAACACCATCCAGTACTATGAAAGCTGGTCTTCAGGGAAGAAACTTCTCTAAAGTTCCCAAGGGAGTTCCAGCTTGAGTCCTCCCAATTCTGTGTTTGAAGTGTTTGGTATCCTCAGCAAAGGGTCTTACATTCAAGTTCTTGGAGGTGGCCAAGGGCAATGGCAATATCTTGTTTTGTGGAATTTCCTGGACCCACCTAACCAACATCTTGAAGTAAGGTTACCCTTGCCTGGCACAGTGACTTTTGTTAGATAGTTTATGGCTCTTGGGATAGTTATCTTTAGCTCTGTAATTAGTTGGAAGCTGATTTTCTCTCCTCACCCTACTCTGACCTCTTCTATCCTGTCCTGACTCCGAGAAGACTAAACCAAGCCTTCTAAAGAAAACTTCTAGGATATTAGGCTTTTTATTTTTTGGCATGATCTCTGTGTTGGTTTGAGTAAGAATGGACCTCATAGGCTCATATGTTCTAATGTTTGGAATACTTGGTCCTCAGTTGGTGAAACTGTTTTGGAAGGATTAGGAAGACTGGTTTTGTTGAATGAAGTGTGTCACTAGGGACAAATTTTAGAGTTTCGAAAGCCCTTGTACTTATGGATCAAGATGTAAGTTCTCACCTACTGCTCCAATACCGTGCCTACCTGCCTGCTGCTGTGTGCCTGCCATGATAGTGATGGACTCTAACCCTTTAGAACCTTGAGTCCCAAATTAAACTCTTTCTATAAGTGGTGGCTTATCACGGCAGTAGAGAAGTGACAGAGGCAAAAGTTGGTACCAGGAGTGGTATATTGCTATGACCATACTTTGTTGTGGAAGACTTTGGAACTTTGGACTAGGAAAGTGGTTGAACATAAGCAGGGTATAATAGGCTATCTTAGTAGGAGTTTGGAAGACAGTAGTGCTGAGAGTAGTGTGGTTACAGAGGCCCAGTTCAAGAGGATTCAGGGTGGAACAATACTAGTCACTGATTTAGAGATCATTTTTGTGATATTTTGGCAAAGAATGTGACTATCGTTTGCCCTTGTCCTGAGAACCTGAGTTTTGGGCTAACTTCTCTTGCAGATGAAATTTCAAGACAACTGACTATTATCTCTATCACTTGTCTTTTAGTAACCACTGTTACACAGATCTATAGTGAATCTAGAATCTACTGGGGCAAAAAGAAATATAAAAAGGTACAATTTGAAAATTAAAAATAGCCTCAGGAAAATTATTGTTAGAGTCAAGGATTGTGCTGAAAGAGATAAAAGGAGGAATGAAGCAAAGAGGAATAAAGGGAATGACACCCTCAGGGGAAGACCCCTTGCAATTTGTGCAAGAAAAAAAAAGCCTGAAGGATCTTCAGGCCCTAAAATATTCATCAACAAATCAAAGCAATTGGATGTCAAAGAGGGGGCCAGGTTCCAGCCCAAGTGAACAGTCAAACTTGGCAGATTGGCCAACATGATTCTGACTTTACAGCTATAAAAGACACAGGAGGAGTCAAGGGGTTGTGGAATCTTCCTCTACAGTTAAGAACTGCTAAGACCAGGCATGTGGCAAGGGAATCCCTAAAGGGAGGCCTGAAAAGGCCATTGCATGAAGCTGTAAAAGTGAAGCTTGGAATGTTGAAGACCACAAAATGTTAGAGATACCAGAGCCATGGCATGTCTGCCAAGGAGAGCTGCTAACAGGATGGAGCAGTCCAAAGGAGAGAAGTGCATTGAACTCAGCAAAGCTGGAAAGAAGGGCCGTCTAAGCCCCAGGCATAAGACATAAAGCTACAGAACTTGGAATTTTCCCAGTTGGGTTGAGGCCTTGCTTTGGTCCAATATTTTCTCACTTTACCCTCTTTCCTCCCTTTTGGTATGGAAATATGTATTCGGTACTGACCATTGTATGTTGGAAGTGTACCATTTTCTTTTTGCTTTTGACTTTACAGGGGGGTTCAGTTAAGAGATTGCCTTAAGTCTCAGAAAAGACTTTGGACCTTAAAACTATGTTGAGACTGTGGGGAACTAAGGCAGCTTCTCACAGTGGGCAAAACACACTTTGATTATGACATGGCCATTGACCTAGAGGGGCCAGGGAGTAGAATGTGGTAGCCTGGATGAGAATGCCCATAGGCTCGTGTGTTTGAATAGGGGTCTTCAGTTGAAGAAACGGCTCTGAAATGATTAGGGACTGTGGTCTTTGGGACGAGGTGTGACACTGGGGTGGGCTTTGAGGTTTCAGAAGCCCATTCCATTTCCAGTTAGCTTTCTCCCTGCCTTGTGCTTGTGAATTAGGATGTAAGCTCTCAGTTACTGCTCCAACTCCCTGCCTGCCTGCCTGCCTGCCTGCCTGCCTGCCTGCCTGCCTGCCTGCCTGCC
>LOJH01007585.1:15385-29666 GCA_001685095.1 Ellobius talpinus
GTTTCTGGGTTTCAAGGAGTTTGTGTTCTCTGTAACTGTGCCAGTTAGGAATGTTATTATCTTCAAAAGAAAAGAAAGGGAAAATATATAAATTAAGACAAAGCTAGTATTCAGCTATGCAAAGATATCATCAGAAGTGTCCCCACAAATAAGAATAGTCCTGGTCTAGTCAAAGAGAAAGTGGGGAGTGGAGGGTCTCCTCTCTTCCTGAACAGTGTTCTTACTGACCAGATGCAATCCCAGTACCCAACTGAAACTCTGCAACAAGTCCAGCACAGACAATCAAATAAAAATGAAATTCTGACAGGATGTACAAATAAAAGACCAATTAAACTGAAAACTCAATAAACTAATAAAATATAATGTAGAGGTAAATGAAATTTTTTTTAAAAAAAAGATGAAACCAAAAGAAAATAACTCCAACTCTTTTGTAAAATCTAATAGAAGCAAAACTAGGGTTTCATGGTATCTACCTTTTTTCCACAACCATTAGATTAATTAATTGATATAGTGCACACACACACACACTAAAATTATTCATTAAGGAAAGTCTAGAAGGCTATAATTAAAATAGTTCTCATATTTTAAGTAGATTCCAAGACAGCACATAGCAATCAGAGCTCTATGTCCTTTTTGCATGGAAGATTTTGACCTTTTTACTTTTGATGAACAGCAGCAACAGCAGCATCCCTGACCTGCACAGCTGTACCCCCAGGGCACTGCCTCACAGAAGAATTCCCATGCAGAAAGTTATTGAAACATCAGAAAAGATCGTAAGTACTTCATAAGACACTTGTTACAGAGAAGGTAAGATCTAGAGAAAGGTTCAAAAGCCTTAATAAAATTCTAATAGTTTATTATGCTGTAATTTAGTCCGAAGTAAAAATGGCAGTCAGGATTGGGGTTGTAGCCCAGTGGTAGACAGCTTGCATAACACATCCAGGGCCTTGGCTTTAACTCTAATTATCACAGAAGGGGGAGCAATACAATTTTTGTAATCAAATTAATAAAACAGTACAGCACTTGGATGAGGGAAGAGTTTACAGTGAGATTAGAATAGTTTCCTAAGTCATAAGGCAGATTGATCTGGCTATCAAGTACGTCTGGCACAGTGGGGAGACTTTTCAGAGTACAGGCATCTATATGATGCCATTATATTTCTCTCAGCTGAAGAAGTACCATGTGACTCCAAGGAAAAGAGTTAAAAAAAAAAAACCCTAACGGCTTTGTCTGGGAGACTTCTGCCAAGCTGTGAAACTCAGAAAGGCAATGCTCTTTGTTACGTGACAGTGGCATAGCCTCACCTTTTAGGATTCTGAGCCTTGAATACAGATGAAGTTTACTGCTTGGATGCATCCCCTTGTAGCAAACCTTAGGATGGTGGATTATAAACCTGTTCCAATGCCTAAAATCCAACCTGTGTGTCATTTAATGTTGCTTGACATCATAGGCAAGCAGTTTGTAGGGTATCCACAGACCAGATGTACAAAGTGTGCATGCCTATCACTACAGAAACCTTAAAGGGTATGTGGCTAAGCATCTTCATTTTATACTAATGGAAACTATTTTCAAACATGGTTAAAACTCTACTACCACATTCTCATTACCAAGGGAAGACCTGAACCGCAGATTTTCTATCTTGTTATTGGGGGCTGTTTACAAAGCCAATGGGAGCTTGAGGAGGTCATCTGTGGGATCTCCCATGTCAGTCAGCTCTATTGTCTGAGCCAACAAGAAAATAGTGACTCATAAAATCCAGCAGCCTTTAGGAATAAATGAGAAGTGTGCTTTTCTTCTGTGCAGTAAAAGCATTTCTGATCTTTGCAAATAAAAGCCTATCTTAAATACCTAGGAAAGCTGAAAGTTTAAGGGCCTTACTGACCAGATTCACTTTTCACTTTTGTTGGTGCTTAGCACAGACATGATAGATAGAAAGTAATTTTCTGTACTTGAAATTGACAGACTTGTTTCCAGAAAAAAAAAACACCTGTCTGTGATCCTAGCTTAAACCAAAAACCAATCTCATCTCCATTTTAAGCACTTAGGAGTGACAGGAGTTATTGAAGTTTGAAATTCACCAAGGGAAATCTATGCACATAACTGAAAGTCAGCTATGTGAGAATGCAGGAATGAAAGGAGCTCATACATGTTGGAAGATAATTTAGCTGGACTCCTCTGGCCCATGAAGTAGACACCCTTGCATTAAGCTTACATAAGCACCATGTCCTTGTGGCCCAGAGCAGTCTCACCTTTCCATCTCCTTCTTGCAACTACACAGGGCACAATAATAGAGCTGGAGCAACCGCTGTTTCCGCCACCTTGCTCAAGGCTCCATAACTACAAAACACAGGTATGTGGTTTTCTCTCCAAGTGTGCACACAGGTACATATTCGTCTGTAAAGTTACAGTAAATAACCTCTATTCAAGAAAAATAAACCCCTAGTAACTCTTCAAAAGTCTTCAGTGACTCTGTATGGTCTACAAAGCAGTTTAAACAAATGATGTAACATTTAAGGCCTTCCACCCACTGATCTCATCACCGCTTTACACTACTTAACCTTGTTGTTCTAGTACACAGCCCTGCTCCAAAATCCTGATAGCTAGTTCACCATGTTCTGAATATGTATGCCTTTTTCATATCGTAAGACACCCACACACACACTTGTGTTGAAAACACTACTATTCAATGCCTTCTATCCAAATGCTACTTGCTAAGGCTCCGCTAAATGCTGCCTTATCCCTCAAGTCTCTACTACTCAACTGCCAGGATTGCATGCTTTTTCCTCTCTCTGTGACAACAAATCTACACTCCCATTTTCTTTGCTTTAAAATACCTCATGCTCCCAGATATCCATTCCTAAGATGTGTATGTGCGTGTGTGTGTCTGTCTGTCTGTGTGTGTGTGTGTCTGTGTCTGTGTGTGATGGATCATAAATTATCCTCACACACAACAAGTTGGAAAAGATTTACATTCACCAAGGACTTGCAGATATGGTAATCATGTGTATCTGTTAGTACGTCCACACAATGGCAATTTCAGGACATTTAGCATGTTGCTGTTCAATTCTTTTTCTTTTACGAAGGGTCCCATTTCAAGCCTCAGTCCCTTTGGAGAGATTCTAGGAAAAGCACTCTGAGAGTCTGCCCCGAGATCCATTCCTGGATTCACAACATGTTGTCCACATCTGCTACTGAATCAGATTCGGGCAAGTGCGAACTGGAGAAATGAACTAATCATTGGCACCATCCAAACGAAATGAAAGGAGCGCCTCTGCTATGTTGGCTGGATATTCAGGTTCAAAATAATGGGGTAACGGCAGAAAGGGGGAAAGAAAACTCCAGTCTGCAGCTGTGTATCACCTTATGTGCTCCTCTTGTCGTCCCCCCACCACCACCTTCTTTCTCACAACTACGCGATGAAACTGGAATGTGTGAGGGGCATTAAAGGATTATTTTCTATAATCCTCTGAGAATATTTGCTAACACATTTTACTACCCAGACCCTCTTCTAGTCCTTTTTTTGTTTTGCTTTGTTTTGTTTTCTCAGAATACATTTCCTTACAATGTTAAAGACTCTTAAGAAGTGACGCCATGCCTCTAAAATCATATTTGGTTTCATGGCTCAGCCCCAGAACAGATAATGTCATCTTAATCCCAGTTCTGGTAACAAAGGTTATTTGCTTCATAGACTTTACTAAAAAGATTTGGACACATCCTTAAAAGATACAGGATTTAGGGTGACAAACTAAAGCAAAAAAAGTAAAAAGAGATAACAACTAAACACCAAACGGACAAACGAGTTCATGTGAAAGTTTCAGCTTTCTCATTCTTCATTAATTCATTAAATGGACAACTACTGTTCATTGTCCTTACATCCATGCTCATTAGAATAATTTATTCAGTTAATCCTGGTGACATTTATCGACCATTTATGTTTTGCCAATAAACCAGTAAGTATAGCTTGTTACACTCAAAGAGTTTTCTGAAATAGGAGGTCCAGGAAAAAAATCATAAATATTGAGGCAAGTAAGCAGTATGACAAACTTGATGAATATATCTGATTAAATATCTGATTCGATGTCAAATTTGCATCTTGATGGGAATTAAAAGTGTTTCCATTTCATGTATCTTTGATCATCCTCTTTCTGAATCACATCAGATCCTACTTGTTGACTTCCAAGTGTATCCAGTTGGGTTGAGCTTGGAATTCTTACCAAAAGAATCATCAGTTGAGGCTTTGAGCTTTCCAGGCAGACAGATGGGAATAAGTCTGTAAAAAAANCTAAGTCCAGTGTAAACTTAGCACATGTGGCGACAGGTAATATTATTATTCCAGCGGCACGCACAGGTATTTTCTTAATAGATTCTTTTAAACTTCTTTCTTACACTATGGACCTTAGCTAGGCCGGTGGCTCTTAATGGAGAGAAGATTTTTGCCCCCCAGAATCATATGGTTAAGTCCTAAGCCATTTGTATTTTGTTTTGTTTTCACACCTGGGGGAAGGAGACTGCAGGGCAGGTGAGTGGTCCAGCAGCATCCTGTGAGAAGAGGTTGAGGGAACATAGCGCTGAACACTCTGTAATTCGCTGGAGAAGTCTCCACCCAGGACCACAAGTCATAAGCTCCCCATGCGTTGAGGAGCGCAGGAGTTTGTAAACTCCGTAGCTGTGGCTCGATCTGTTGCTAGCTTGAGCTCAATAGAAAATAAGAGAGAAAACAGCAGAGCATGGAACAGACCCTTCCCCTGGAAATCCGGGTGAACACTGGTCTCATATATGTGTGCGGGTTCTCCCAGGCTATCTATCTGAGTGCTCATATCACCATCTCTAAGTTTAAAGTTCTCTTTTAAAATGCTTTGATTCTTTTGGTGGAAAAAAATCGAACTTGGGCTGGGAAGTGAGTCACCGCTCAGCAGCGAAAGGACCATGTTTTTCTTTCTCTGAATATATTTCTTAATAACTTCAGCATGACCCTTCGCACTTGCTGGTTAAATCCTCTCAATGCCTTCAACAAGCGGAGAAACAACTATGACACCGTTTCTCAATGGCTAGCTAGAAGAGTTTTTTAAATACTGAAAATAACCAGAGGACAGCGAGCCCTGGCATCTACGTTACATAAGCAGATGTTGAAGGGACAAGCTGGTGCCTCAGAGCTGTCTCTGCAGACGGACCTCACAGCTGCGCCAGTCTCCGGAGCGGCCTGGATGCAGCACACTTAGAAGAACTTTCTGTGGAAGGAGCCTGGCAGGAGTGAAGAGGGGTGGGCCGGGCTGCAGCAGCCAGCTCCCAGGAGCAGGGCGCCTGGGGCTCCCAGGGCCGATCCCCTCCCATCTCTGTCTGGGCGCATCCGGCACGTCGAGTCCTCACCCCCACCCCTCATCTTCCTCGTTCTGCCTCGCTTCGGAAGGAACCCTTCAGTTCACCTTGGCCCGTTACTTGGCTTTTCGATCACAGGGAAAACACCTTAATTAGTGACAGTCGCCCACGGTTTCCCTACCTGCCAAAAATATCACTCAAAACTGGAAAACAATCTAGTACCTATCCCATCTTTCACAATCAGATCCCCATCTCTCTCCTCCTCTACCGCTACTTTGGCTCCTAGTTCCCAAAATCCATTCATTTCCTCCCCAACCTTCTGTGGTCTCTGCCTTTCTCTACTTTTTTTCCCCCACCTCTGTTTCCACTCCTGTCTCTGCTCCTCCCCCCCCACGTCCCTGACTCTCCCCCACTCCGGCAAGCTACCCTCTCCACCCCTCCCCAGACAAGTGTCCGACTCCACAGGGGCAGCCGGCCCGCCGCGGGCCGCCCGGCTCAATCCCTGCCCACCTACTGTGAGGAGCAGCTCCGCCCACCTGTCCATAAAAGCCAAGTGCAAGTTACCCGCAGAGCGCAGAGGATCAGAGCCCTTCCTCGGTCCTCTCCGTGGGAGCCCGAATTCCTGTCTCCCAGATCTTACGCGCTCAAGGTAAGATAACCCTTCTAGGAGCAGCTGACCTACAGGGGGTTGCTGCCCGGAGTGAGTCGCTTCTGGTCAACACGCTTACTGAGAGCTGATTCATAAGGATGCTGGGATAACAGTGAGTTTCTTAACTAGTAACTGGTTTGAAAACAAACTTCTGTTTGAACAGTAAAATGAAAATTCCTTTTTGGCAGAAACAACAGCATTTCTATTACAAAAATCTTTTCTCTTTTTAAGTCACCCTTCCCTGCCTCCCTGGTCTGTCTGACTGTTAAATGTATCTCGGTGAGGTGTTATGCTTGTGGTTTTGATGGCAAATATTTCACATATCAGTAGAGGCAGGGAAAACCGTCCCGTTGTCAAAACCGCACTTTAAAGGAGCACAATTAGTTTTCTAAAAATAGCACAGCCAAAAGGTCTGCTGACGATTTTGCGGTGTTTTCCAAACCCCCAAGACAGCTTCCGTAGGTCCTTTAAGAAGTATCTTTTCAGGTTTAACTGCTCGGGGGGAATGATGTGAACTGGTACCCTTTGCCTGGGGAAAGTAATCAGGTGGCTGGTAGATAGATAGGAAAGAACAAATCCCAGTTTACAAGCTGGGGCAGGATGAGCCAGTGCAGAGCTACCTTTCCAGAACATCCCCAAATGAGACATGTGTGGAGACTAAGGAAGTATACGAGAGAACTCTGTGACGGCTATACACACCTAAACCATAAAGTGTTTCAATATGCTTCTCAGAGAAGCATGCAAGCCAGATTACACAATTCTTCCTGTGCAACAGACTGATGTATAGAGGGACCGTCCAGAAAGACATCAGATGAAGGTTTTCATCCTTACCATTCCCTCTGCCCTCCTCTAGCAAATGAAAATCTGCCTGGTTAGTGACTGACTCCCCCAGAGCTCTCTTTGGGTGTATGGGTGGGTGGGTGGCGGAGATGATGAGTGGGTGGGCTGGGGATTAATCTGTTCTTCTTCCAGAGGGCTGTGCACCTGTGAGAGGAAAAAACAAACAAGACAGTGACTTATGTAAGAACTTGGGACATGAAGTTTGCCACCATACTCTGTGGGTTTTGTGGGATGAAATGCTGTCACGTAGAGAAAAGCCCTCTTCAAGTGTTCCATCTGGGGAACTGCAGAAGGCTGCACTTGGAGGAGACAAGCCAGGGCTGCCAGTCAGGAAACCAACCCACTATTTCAGCCCTTATGGTTCTTAAAGGGGGAGAACTGTTTACACTTTCATGTCTGTTCATTGTATGTTGTTTCACATGGAAAGGAAATTTTCAGTACATATATAAAACACCTCCCTATTAAAGAAACACAAGACTTGGGTCTTTCTAAACATTCTCCTTATCTTTCAGATATCAAAGGAAATAACAAAAATTATTTAAAAACTGTTTCAGATAGAAGGGATTCAATACAACTATTCCCGTGAAAGAGTTACATGTGGAGCATTGTCATGTTACGGGATTTTTTTTCCAAGTGGAAAAATACTGCAGAGTGTGGTTTCCTTTAAGATAATGATATAAAATTACTATTGGCCAAGATAATATGTGACCTGTGCATATTAAAATACCTTTATCTCTAACTGCAGTGCAGTACGCTTGCTTTATATCTAACATGAGCAATCAATCAACCATGTCAAGACAAAGGTATGAGACAAGGCCAAACCAAGTATTTGGTACACTCAAGTTAATTCCTCCTTTAAGGTGGTACTTGACTCCTGCCCAGCACCATCAAGGTAAAAAGATATTGCTTTCCTCCACTGCTCTCCCTCATCAAAGTCATCTGCTCTAAGGAGCAAACCCTTGAATGACAGAACTCTGTTAAAGCTGTATTTGAGGGCTTTAATTATTCTCTGAAGGTTTGCTTCTGCTCTCCCTGACAGTCTGGGCAGACCAGTTAAGAACAGTTCAACAGTAACGGCCTTCCCTGTGTGCTGTGAGGTTTGACCCCCTTAACTAAGTAGTAAGAGCATCTTGGACTGCTCATGCCATAAACCTCCCCAGGGGCATCAGCAGTCAAAAGGAGTCTTTCCATAGGGTACATGCTGAGTACAACGGCACTTTACCTCTTATGACTTTAGAAAAATCAGTGGCGAGATATTATTTAGCTATCCTAATATCACCCCTTCTGCACAGAATGTCAAAGGACAACCCAAGCCTCCTCTTCCTGTGTGTGGCCATACCCATTCCACGTCACTGCAGCAGGCTACTGATAACTCCCTAAAAGTAAACAAGAGGGGGTGTCTCCTTCACCAGAAACACCCAAAGTGTGCCCTTCAGATTCTGAATGCCTGCCCCACTTGGAGAAATACACGTTTTAGATTTCTTTTCCTATTTATGAATAAATAAAGTATCTGCATGATCAGAAAGCATATGTTACTTAATTTTTATTTATAAAGAAAAGAATAAAGGTCAGGAAAGTAAAATCAACCAGAACTGAGAGGGAAGCTACCAGAATCATAGGCATTCTCTAAGAGGATAAAATGGTCCCAATCTCCTATCAAGCATGACCTCTCATCTATGCAGAAGTGTCTGTTCTTGAGCTTCTGTTTAAATTTTCTTTCCTAGTCTATAAGAGCACTGCCACTCATAATGTAAGAAGGCATCTCTACTACCTTCCTCGTGAGTCTTCCTTCTCCTCCAGAAGACAGCAGCATGGTTCTAAAACCTGAAATGATTTCAGGTGTACCCACTTCAAACTCACAGAAATGTTGCCAGTTCTATTTTTTTTTCAAGCTGTATTGTGCATATCAAACACCATGTTTTCATCTTATGTTGGGAACACCTTCAAAACCTGAAGGGGACAGTGTTACGTGGGTGTTTTCAAGTTAGGGGGTATCAATTACTCCTCTTCCTTAGTACGGCAACTTAAAGAATGACTAAGACTTTCAGTCTCTGCTTCTCCAAGGGACTCTGGAGAAACATATCTTAGTGTGTCCTTCCACATCCCCTTATGTACATAATTTAAAGAAAGTACAGACTGAGGTTTGAGAGCAGCCTTACAAAATGATCTGTTCTGTTGAATAAAGTAGAGGATCGAAAGAGTTAAGAGGACAGTGAATGTCTCTGGAATTTAGAGAATCTTCCTCTTAGCATTGTGCTAACAGGTATCTTTTGATACTTAAGGCGTCTAGTGGGGGGGGCTCAGGGGGGTTCAGGGAGGCTGCTCACAGGTCGTTATCAAATACTAAGAACATAATCATAATCATCATCATAATAAAATTAATAAACTGTTTTAAGATTTCCCAATTAACTGCAGTCCTAAAGCAGAGCTTTGCTGGTCCCCTTCCCTTTGTGGAGAGATGAAAATGACTGAAAGGTAGGAGAGTTAGCCACATTTCAGTACCAAGAGAGAACCTTTGGGTTAGAGGCTGCAGCATGGCTTCAGTAACTCTGTTGTCTAAGGGTGGAGGCCCTGTATGGGAAATGAAAGGGGTCCGTGGAGTCTGGAATATCCCCAATCTGGAAGCCCTGTGTACCCCAGTACAGGAAGCCATTGATTCTGCATCAGATCAAACTGAAGTAAGTAAAACAAACCCACCCCCTAAAATAATCACAGTGTCATCACCTAAAATACTATCCAATACCGCTAGCTCAGTTGGCAGGAGCAACCCCCCCCCCCGTGAAGCTACTGGAGGAGCTTTTATAAGACACTGGAGCACACCTATTGATGGCTTCCACAGTCTTCTGTTTCCTTTGGGCTTGCTTCCATTGTTCTTCCTGGAAAACGCAGCCAGCCTGCTGGGGTCTGCAGCTGCAGTCATCCCTGGCTGCCACTGGCATTGCTTCTCCCATAAAAGGGGTGTCCTGCACAGTTACAGATGATGGCACTCATTCTTGGGGTTTTTCTAATTACTGCGAGTCTCCTCATACTTCTTTTAAACAGACTATAAATATTGACTCCATCAAGTCAGAAAGTTTTATAGTTTTCTAAACTTTAGCTTATATGCATGGATGAAAAGTCATCAAGAATTTCTTCTGGCCTCCAGTAAATTATCTGAGGTGAGTTTTGGGGAACTTTTATTTGTCCAGTAAGTTCAAACTTCTGGAAGGTTAGTAAAGGACTCAGACAATACAAATATAATTCCTGGAAGGGACTTTGAGCCTAATTTCAAATAAAAGTTCATGTTAGAGATGGAAAAGATCAGAAATATTGATGTCATTCACAAGGACACCAGATGAGTATAGCAAGCTGGGCTGCAAGGGACAAAACCCCCTAGCCAGTTCTACATCTTGAATAACTGGTGCTTCTTCCCACTCAACGGGAATCTGGGGTGTCCCTAACTGTTCTGAGTAGCCTGTAAGGACTTAGCATGGGGCTCTTAGATGGGGGGAAGTTTAGGACACAGCTATAGCTTTACTGAAGAATGTGTCTGAGAGATATGAAATGACCCCCACAAACATCTTTAAGATTACTGATAATTAACATCATAGGGAACTTCATTGCCATTTTCCATGGCAGAATCTGAAATATACTAGCTAGCTGGTAAATCTGTGTTGAGTTGGGGAGTAAGTGAATAGAGGAAAAAAAGTTAAACAGAAAATATCCATTACTTTCAGCTCCTATGAAAGACCTATATGTAGTCTTAGGGACATAGAAGTACTCAAATCCCAAATGTATCAAGCTTAGGATTTCCTCTTATGCTATGGAATGTATGATCTCATAACCTCATGGATGGCTGGAAAATCACCTTGTCTGAAGAACTGGGTAATTTTTCCTACTTTTACTTGTGCTCTAGAATTATATTTCTGTAACATGCTTAAAAGTTAGTTTCAATATTTATATGGAAAAAGAACATTGAGTAATTATTTGCAATAATAATTATTTGAAATAATATTCTTTATACTGTTCCCTCCCAAAAGACAATGTGTTATCAGTTGATTCTGTCCTTCCTCAGTTCTTTAAGGAGAGGAAAGGCAAATGCACACAACAGCCAATCAGAGAAACGCTGGATCCACAGTGACAGGAGGGTACAGGCCTGACATGTGTGGAGACAGAAGGAAGAAATCCAGCAGCCAAGAGCATAGTAAGAGAAAGGCACAGCCCCAAGAGTTCACACTTGTGGTGTGGAAGAGGAGGAAGCTCCAGAGCAGTTTGGAGAACTGAACTACAGACGTCTGTGGCTGTCTGTCCTGTCCCTCTGGAGATGAACTGTCTATACCAGTATTCTTTAGGTATAGCGTCATTTGAGGGCTGGGCACACAGAGAAGACTTACAAGCCTTTGAACTCTTGCTTACTTTTTCCTTCAACTGGGGAAAGAGCCTGGTTTGACCTCACTTTAGTCTTAACTCTGACCCAGGGTAGTAACTTAATGGGTGTCAAGGCATCAAAATTTTCTCTGCTGAGATAATATAATTATTAGTAGCGCATAAAGTTACCCCACAAAACAATACTATGAAGATAGAAAAGAACATTCTTATGTCACTTACTAGAAACACTTCACACTAAATCAGTAGACAGATATTACTCCAGTTGCCTCTTCAGTTAACTCTGAGCATGCCTGGCAACTTTGCCTGCCTTTGACAGAGCAATTATCTTCTGAAACTGATTTATTGTATGTTAAAAAATCTACGCGGTCAAAGTTTAAACATTGTACAAACATTCCTTTAAGTCTTTTCTGAAGAGTGCCTCTCTTGCGCACCCCATTGATGTGTTGGTACAGGTTATTTAGGCATTGGGTCACTGAAGTGCTGAGACTTCAGTTAATCATGTCATGGGCTCTAACTAAATAGGCCCGGGTGTGGGTGTCAGCTTTTGGCTTCTCCAAGCAATAGCATGTATCCAATTTGTTGAGGGCTTCTCCGGTCCCTTCTGTTAATTAGATAAAACAGCTGTTTTTCTGAAAATGTGTGTCAGTGAATAATTGAGTTAACTAGTGTTGGTTTATGCAGAGCTTTTCCTCCCTGACCACAGAGGGGTTAAGTCTCAGCTGCCTTCGGTTCTCTGAGATGACCTCAAATCTTCAAGAACTAAGCAAAGAACATGTGGATGGGATAGCTGAAACACATTTGCAAGCCACTATCCCTTTAATTTTCTATTCCTCCCATTAGCTTATACCCTCTAATAGTAAATCTAAATTTGCTTCATAAATTCAAAATAACAACTGTACATTGCTATATTTTTTATATACATAGCTATTTTGTGTTTTTCCAGTCTTAAAGTCTAGAGCCATGATGTTAACAATATCAACCCAAATGTGTGATTGCCTTTGATTTTTGGGTTTTGGTTTGTGTTTGTTTGTTTGACCTGACATAAAATAAGGCCAAGAAGTTAAGAGAGACACTAGTGGAGCTAAGAATTTGTGACCAAAATTGTTGAGGTTGAAAGAGTAAGATAAGAAATCTTCGGCAAAATACACTATTGTATCTTCAGCCCCTACTTTAAAAATGACAGGCCCAGGGTCCCCAGTTCCGTTTATTATAACCCTTCATGGCCCAATGAGTAGATGGGGGAGTTGCTTACCAGTAGGGGGAGCCAGTGTGCTGATTGTCTGAAAAAGACATCTGTGACCCGAGGGGATCTTAAGAGTTAAGATTTTTCTGAGCAGAGTTAAGACTCTGTTGTAACCAGTGGCTAGAATGTCCTTTGCATTGTTAGTTTTCTTTTCTCTCCCTCTTTTTTTGAACCTAATTTAAGCCTCTAACAATAAATCACTCACTTCTCAGCAATGCCAGAAATGTCCAGGCTTGCAGAAGTTTATTTGAAAGAAAACCAACACAGTCTTAGAAAATGTTCTTTCCAAGGCCACCACCAGCCAAGACTAAATCTAAATGCTCAATTCAGTAATAAACAAACGCCAGCAGCTGATGATCAATGAGAGACTAGCCGAGAGGGTAGGAAAGGTGCCATGATGAGGCCTACCCCTGCCGCAAGGGAGCTGGAAGAGAAAAGCCAAAAAATAGGCTAGCCAAGTGTCTCCAACCAAGATAGCCCAGCAGCACTCCCCTCCTTCTGGATCTCCCCAGAGAGCAGCCAAGGTCTTGCCTAGACTGAAGTGAATGCCTTGTAGAACATTTCCATCACACAGCTGTGGGGAGATGGCTTGTTAAGACTTGAGATGCTTGCATAATACATAACCCTTTGGGGGATAGAGATCAATTAGGATGGGTGGGAGGATCCTTGGCATGCCAGATAAAGGGTGCTTGCTTTGTAAAACGTATGACATTTGCAGGAAAGCAGAATAATCCTCTCACTAAGTGTGATGTCACCAGAGTTGAAGCTATGACAGTGGTATGTGTGTGACTTGAGAATTCACCTTTCCAGATAGTCTTCAGTATTTTAATCCCTAAACCACCTTGACTCCCTGGGGCCTGATGCAAACCACTTAATCATCTACGTGCTCTGGTTTATTTATCTTTATCTTCCAATGTATTGTAAGCAGTAATGCTGCCAGATCATGGGTTGCCAGAGCTATTTATTCAGAATGCTGACTGGATGGCACACATAGAACCTGGGAATGGCTTGTGACATTTATGGAGAGCCAGTCAACATAAGATAGACTTTCAGGTAGGTGTGTCTTCTTCCAAGATAGAGTAAGATTATTCTTCTTTCTTAGAATGCAGAGGGAAATAGCAACTGTATCAGGAAGTAGGACAAGGCCAAGGGTAAGTGAAAAGAGAAAAATAATGACTAAGTTATAGTTTAAAGAGTTTTGAAAATTCTATGTATTTATCAAGTGATGTTTAATCACCTGCCAAAGGGGACTTTCACAAGAACTGATTTTTTAAAAATTGCATTGCTTTAGCCGGTGGCGGTGGTACACACCTTTAATCCCAGCACTCTGGAAGCAGAAGCAGATAGATCCCTGTGAGTTTGAGCCAGCCTGGTCTACAAGAGCTAGTTCCAGGACAGGCACCAAAACTACACAGAGAAACCCTGTCTCAAAAAAAAATAAAAATTATACTTTTTATGGGTGGGAATTAATAACTGCTGAAACAGAGAGACGGCTCAGAGAGTAAAAGCCCCTGGCACCACGCCTAAGTACCTGAGTTCAGTCTCCAAGACCCACATGGTGGAAAGAGAAAATGAACTTCCACAAATTGTCCTCTGACCTTTACATGTAGCCTATGGCATACGTACACGCACTCACACACGCGCGCGCGCGCGCACACACACACACACACACACGACACAAAAGGAATTAAAATAAAATAAAAAATGACATAAAAGGCATTTAATTAGTATTTGATCTTGAGTCTCTTCTACTTTAAAATAACGCTTGGGTTTTAGTATTTTATAGAAGAGTTTGACGATAGTTTGGCAATCACTTCCTACTTCATTACTTTAAGATCTGCTGCAATAAGGTATTGCTTGTTACT
>LOJH01007586.1:0-26655 GCA_001685095.1 Ellobius talpinus
GTTTTATTAAAATACATGATTGACAGAATACAGACAATTCTCCCACACCATAATATATATTCATACATTTATTCATGCTGTCTGGTCTGTTCCTCTAGAGCAGTGGTTCTCAACCTTCCAACACTGCGACCCTTTTATATAATTCCGCATGTTGTGGTGACCCCAACAATAAAGTTATTTCTCTACTGCTTCACAACTGTAATTTTGCTGCTGTTATGAATTGTAATGTAAGTACCTGATAGGCCGGATATCTGATATGTGACTCCCCCAAAGGGGTCGTGACCCACAGGTTGAGGACCACTGCTTGGAGACCCCTGACTGATACACTGCTCTTGGAAGAAAGTGACAAGATTGGAGGTGAAGTTGGATGTAGCCAAGGACTTAGCAGGTAGAGAGTTTCCTTCCACTCACCTCTCCCCTCCCCACTATCACCCTCGCCTACTAATAGGTGGTAAATTTCATTTCTCTGCCTTCTCAGAACTCTGAACACTGGCTCTCACTCTGAAGCATACATGCACTAAGAGTTTGATGGCCTGGCAGGCATCATCCATGTGTACTCCCAGGCAGATGGGGATAGTAGCGGGCTGCGTGCCCTCTCTCAACCATCCCGAGAATGGGAGGGAGAGCCTCTGCCTTCCCAGCATGGCTGGGGTTTGCTATTCTCAGTTCTGGGAGGGGATCAGGAAGAGGAGCTGCCTGTGGAGTGCAGTGAGGAGAATCAGGAGAGCTGGGGCATGGCACACGGAGGAGGTGACAGAGGAAATGGAGAGATGAGGAGCCAGGAAGCCACTGGAAGGGTTGTCCTGCATCAACAGGAGCCAGCCACAGATCCTTTACTGGAAGAGGTCAGAATTTTGACAACGGAGATGTCTGCTTTTTAGTCTGATTTTTAGAGACTTTTTTGTGGGCTGGTGAGATGGCTCAGAGCATAGGGGAACTTGAGGCCAAACCTGGCAACCTGAATTTGATCCCTGGGGCCCACATAATGGAAGGAGAGGATTGACTCTAACAAGATGTTGTTCACATACGTGTGTGCTTGTGTGTGCGTGTGTGTGCAATAAAAATGTAATAGAAAAACTTTATAATGTAAACACCACCCCACCCCATCCCCATGCTGGCTGATTATATGTCAATTAGACACAAGCTAGAGTTATCTGAGAGGAGGGAGCATCATTTTACAAGATCTGGCTATAGGACATTTTCTTAATGATTGATGGGGGGACCCAGCCCACGGTGGGTGGTGCCATCCCTGGGCTGGTGGTCCTGGGTTCTGTAAGAAAGCAGGCTGAGCAAGCCATGGGAGCAAGTCAGTAAGTCGCAGCCTCCATGGCCTCTGCATCAGCTCCTGCCTCCAGGTCCCTGCCCTGTTTGAGTTCCTGTCCTGACTTCTTTCAGTGATGAACTATGATGTGGGAACCTGAGCAGAATAAACCCTTTGCTCCCCAAGTTGCTTGCTCATGGTGTTTAGTTGCAGCAATAGAAACCCCGACTAACACCACCCCAAGCTCAGTTTTAAGTTGTCTTCAACACAACCAGGAGTATTCTAAAGTGGTTTCTTGTGTTTATTTTCCCTCTTGATTTTGAATAAGGAGAGGCAGCAGACAGTAGGAAAATTATCCAACAGAGTAATTTCATAGAGGCCAATATCTAAGGCGAAAGCCACAACCTTGAAGCTGCAGATAGGCACGTGTCTATACGACACCCTCGAAGTCACAGATATCCATGTGTCTATACAACACCCTCGAAGTTGCAGATATGCGCATGTCTATAGTACGCAGGGCTGGAGGGCTGGCTTAGTGGGTAAGAGCACCTGCTGCAAAGCATGAATTCACAGGACTCGTGTGAAAAAGCCAGATGTGGCTATCTGCACACCTGCAGCCCCAGTGCTACAAGAAATAGAGATGGGGGGTCACCTAGGCTTGCTGGGTGTCTCTCTGGCTCAGTGAGAGACCGTCTCAAGGGAATAAGGCAGGGCAAGGTACCTGATAACCTTTGCGCGCACACACACACACACACAGTAAAAATATAGTAATACAGGCCAGACGTGTGGGAGTTCAAAGACAGAGATCTCAGATGACATTATTTGCTGGATGTCTGGCGGCATAACTGGCACAATGCACCTCAAAGGTGGAGTTCCATAGCAGCAATAGAGGTGTTACTTGGGGACACATAACCAGGCAATTCTTAGAGCCCCCTCCCACCCCAAACCTACTGAGGCACACACTGTGAGGGTGAGGCCAGTTGTCTGCCACTCAGCAAGGCTTCCAGCAGCTTTTGCTGGGCATGACAGAGTGGGGAATCCTGTGCAGTCCTTAGTAGGTCTGCATAAATTGTCATAGCATGCTGGAGACAGCTCCATTTTCATAGCTGTCAAAAATTACATCTATTTTCCTGTGTTCATGTTACGGACATGGATAGGTGTTGAGGCCCGAGAACAACTGCCCGGAATCAGCTCTCTCTTTCCGCCATGTGGGTCCTAGGGATAACTCAGGTTATCAGGCTTGGTGGCAAGTGTGTTTTCCAGCCGAGCCATCTTGCCTGCCCCCAGTTTTACGTCTTTAAAATGATGTTACCTCTGCATTGAATCCTCTTTCACCCACAGCCGGGTTGCTGGTCTAACAGAGCTGGGCTTCAGTGGCTTCTTTGTGACGACTGAAAACCAGAGTTCATCTGTCCTAGGATGAAGGTTGTCTTAAACATATTACCTCTGTTAACTGCCAGTGGATATCCTGAGGCCTCTCGAATGGCAGGTGGCCCGCTGGACTTCAGAACTGTGTTCTGTTCGCTGAAGGGGAGGAAGAGACAGGAACTGCTTTTCTTAAACATGTCCAGGGCCTTTTAAAAACTTCACCCACCCTGGAAGATCCCCCCGGGGAGGTGTAGGGATACTTCTGTCAAGCCAGGATAGTAAATGAAGCAATTTTCGTCAGATAACACATCTTCTGGTTCGTGTAAATGTCCCAGGATCACCACACTCGTAAGTCAGTCTGATTGAAAGTGAACCGTTAATCCGTTCCACTTTGTAGATGGGTCATGGGCTGGCTGGGAGCCTGGCCCTGCCATGGAGCCATGTGATCACCATGCTACGGTGCCACCTCCTCACCCCACATCTCTCATCGACCTTAGGGAATCTGGCTTCCCACACAGACCCCTGGTGCCTCAGAATATGTGATCATGGGGGTCCCAGTCCCTGGCACTTTAGAGGAGATGGTGCCAAGCTCCAAGGTCAGGACCCACTCAAAAGGAAGTTATGACACAGGGGACCTTTACGACCATGACCTCCCTCTGTCTTGCTCCTCACCCTGTTCTGAAGCTTCAGTCTAGAGGCTTGATCACCCCTGCTACTCCAGCCCACGGAATGATGACTCAGGCTCTCAGTAGCTAAGGCCTTGGTTTCTGTATCTGTCAAATGGGAACAAAGACTTGACTTTTTACACAACGCTGGTTGGTTCCACTGGAGAACACTTAGTACATGCCTGGTCACCAACCACTCTTCACACATTTGACTGATGTCCCATCTTCCCTGCAGTTCCATCTTCAACTCGGTTGCAGGGCTGGGGAGATGGCTCAGTGGGTTCAAATCCCAGCACCCAACTTGGAAAGCCAAACAAGACCACATAGGCAACTGTAAGCTCAGCCCTTTGGGAGCCCGAGGCAGGAGGATTGCTGGGACTTGCCAGATGCCAGCCTAGCTCCAGATTCAGAGTATGTGCTGATCACTCTGACAGCGTCCAAGATCACAAATTATAAAAGGGACCTTGCTTTCCCAGGTGGAGCTGCCTCTGACAGTGGCCAAGGCCGTCTTACACACCCCTTATCTGTGTAGACATCAGAAAGGAGCAAAAATCACCTGACGGAGAAGCCTTGTTGGCTAATTATCTTTAAGAGGTGGGTCCTAGTTAAGGCGTGGCTTCCTGGAGCCCGGGAGAAAACTGGGGCACAGACCAGGTGCTCTTTCTCTGTGATTCCCGTGGGACACAGCTGAGCTTGGATTTCTCGTTCCTGTTTCGTGAATTTTCCCCTTATAATAAATAAAAATATAATTGTCTTATCCTTTAGCTAGCCTAGTTATTTCCCAAATCCAGCTAATTTCTACAGTTACATGCCTCCTCCAACAAGGCCACACTTCCTAATCCTTCCCAAACAGTTCCACCAACTGGGGGGCCAAGTATTCAAACATGTGAGCCTATGGGGGCCATTTTCTTTCAAACTAACACAGTGTCCCAGGTTTCCCTTGAGCTCAGCACATCCTACCTTAGCTTTGTTTGTGTCGGGGTGTGCGTGTACACCTGTGCACATATGTGTGGGGGCCAGACATCAACCTTGGGTTGGTTCCTCAGGGTGTCCTACTGATCAGAAGCTAGTTGATTAAGCTTGTTGATCAAGTGAGGCTGACTAACTAGGGAGCCTCAGAGATCTGCCTGTCTCTGCCTCCTCATGGCTGGGATTACAAGTATGCTCTGCCATGCTTGGCTCTTTTCTCACATGGATTCTGGGGGTGGAACCTGGGTCCTCACGTTCTCAGGATAAGCACTTCGCTGCTGAGCCTTCCCCCCATACCTTGGCCTTACTCTTCAAGGCAGGGCTTCTAATATCTGCCACATGTCCTATCACCTTCTTCTCCGCCCTTCCCCCATAAGCAGTGATGATCAGAAACTCTGTATCTTGATATCCCCCAGTAGCTAATGACACCCCATTACTGACTGGTCCTCACAGCAGTGTGTGGAATTTTGATGCCTTTTTCTTGGTGCTCAGTGTCTTCCTCCTTAGCTGCTGTCACTGGGACAACTCTGCCTTCAATGTGTGCTTGCAGAATCTCTAGTGCCAGACTTGGGGCTCAGTATGTCAGACAGGTCCCTGGTTCTACTGAAGAGATCCTCAGTAGGGGCTGCAGCACCCGTTAGTATGATTTGGACCAACGTCTGTGTTTCGTCTTGAACCAGGTAGCTGGGGGGGGAAAATAGACCCCAATGTGATTCCAGGAAGTAAGATTTTAGCTCAGATTGAAACTGACCAGCTTGGCCTGGCTCCAACCCTTTGCCTCCGTGGCCTCCAAGGTCTTACTGGTCTCCAAATGGGCAAACCAACTGAACCACTAAGGTAAACAAAGTCATTCCAGCCATGGCCAGTTCTCCTAAGCAATCTAAGAGAATGCTGCTCGGAGCTGGGAAGTGTGACATGCTGCTGTTGGCATGTGCTTGTTCCATGGGAAATGTGGAACTGGTCAGAAGGGAACTGGACCATTTCCTGCAGACCTCAGAGCCCTGCTAGGCTCCTGGCCAGTGAGAGTTTCAGCAAAGACACAGCCTAGACCGTACAGCTCTTCTCGCTTGGGTGAACTTCAAACGTGCTCCTCCTCCTCCCCTTCTTCTTTTCTGTCCTACCTCCCCCTTCTGTTTTCCTCCTTCTCCTCTTTTTTCCTCCTTTTCTTCCTCTATTTTCTCTGACAAAGGGCCTCACTCGTGTATAGCGCAGGGTGGCCTTGAACTCATGATTCTCCTACTGCAACCTCCCTTTTGGACAAAATGTTAAGATTGAGTTGAAAATACACCTTGGCTCACACCATTGCCCATCCTGGTGGACTCCATGCATCTGACACTCACATGAGTATTTTGGTTTCAACACAGAACAAAGCTTAAGATATTCAGTGGCGTCTAAACTTAAGCCAGAAGAAGGAAGGAGAAAGTTGAACTCAAATGTCTGGCCCAGTAATTTATGTCTGGCTTAGGAAAAGCCACCTGAGCAGGACTAAAGGTTCAAGCTATTGTTGCCACCTAATTTTCCCCTCTGGACAGGACTCTGCTGTGGCACCAAGTCCCTTCTTGTCATCACTTAGACAAACAAGCAGAGAAAATCAGCCATCCCACGGTACCTTTCTCCTATCCAGGCCGAAGACGTCTGGTGTTGTGCTTTGGAAAATGTCCAGTCCTGCAACTGCCTCTTGACCTCCCCTTGCAACTTTGAAGCTCTCAGATTAGCTACATGCAAGGAGCCATCCCCGAGGTTCTAACCATGCCTCTTAAGGCAATAAATTGAGCCTGTATGGGGCCTTCTTCCTCATCTGCTGGAGAGCAGTGTTTGGTGGCTGCTGGGGAGAGCAGGACGGTGCATCTGTGAGCTGGGGTCACTGCAGATTCTTGCTTGGAAGTGATCAAGTGGAAGTTTCTCACTGGGTCTCCAGAGGCTGTGCCTCTGTCTTTGATCTCGGAGACCAGAGCTTCACAAAAGAATAAAAAAAAATATGTTGACATGAGTGGTTCTGGGGTGGGAGCAGGGTTGGAATTTATTACTGGGACGGATAATGAAGAGACCAAAACCAGAATAGAGCTTGAGATTCACCGCCCCCCGGAGATGCTTCCAAACCCTGGAAGGAGACAGTCTGCAGGCTGAGGGTCAGCCCAAGAATGGTAGCTCCTCAGAGGCCGCCATGGGAGTGCAGGTGATGGAGGGATTGGAGCTGGAGAAAGGGCTCAAGAGAGAGGGACTGGGTTAAGAAGGGATAGGCAGGGACCTAACACTGGCTGAAGTAAGTGCCAACTTTACTTCAATCATGTTGGGGCACCCAGAAAGCATTGAAAACCTCCCCATCTATAAAATGGGAACAATGCTCCTGTGGACCCCCTTAGATGTTGTAAGAATAAAGAAAATGAAGGGCCCCATGGGATGGCTCAATGGGTGAATGCACCTGTCACCAACAACTTGGGTTGGACCCCTGGGACTCACTTGATAGAAGGACAGAAGTGACTGGTGAAATTTGTCCTCTGGCCTTCACTGCATAGTGCAGCATATGGCAAATATGCCCACTTCTCCCCAAAATAAGTAAATAAAAATCTAATTATTTTTTAAAAAGTGGGTCAAGTGACCTCTTTTGAATAGTACCTGATGGCACGACAAACATTAGCAAACTGCCTCACAGGCTAATTGTCCCATCGCCCATTCTTATAAATAAAGTTTTATTGAAATAGCCATGCCTATTTGTTGGTCATTATCTATGGCTGATATGTTGAGTTGAGTGGTTTGGATCAAGGTGCGATAGCCTCAAAAGCCAAACATGTTTGTACACGGCTTTTCCTATTGCACAGGTGTCAGTCCTGAGAGGCTGCTCTGCTTTTAGTGCCCACTTGACTACAACAGCCTGCACAGGAGAGGACATGAAACAAGGACTCAAACATCACAGGGCTTCGAAGATGTACACATAGAGTTTTATTACATTTATTTCAGCATTCAGGGTGTGGGAACCTCTTGAGCACTTGCCTGGACTTAGGCCAATGCTTTAAAATGACGTTGTTGCTCACTCTACCCCCATTGCACAGGCAGACTTGGAGCTTGGAGTTCATTGGTGATACCTGCTATTCACACAGGAAGAAAGGCTGGTTCTGACCCTTCTTCGTCTTTTTCTCGGTTGAAAAGAAAAAGAATCAAGTAAACAAATCATTTGGCAGGACAGCCTGTGCAGCAGCAATTGGGTTTCATAAAAGTGTGTGTGTATCCCTAATCATATATAGCTAAAACATACATTGAAAGGGTAACAAGTTATTTGGGGCTACACTGGCGAATTACAACGGTCAACTTGATAAGGTCTGATATCCCCTGGGAAAGGAGCTCTCATGAGGGGCTGTCTAGATAAGGCGAGCCTTTGGGCATGCCTGTGAAGGATTTTCTTTAGTACATTCAATGGATGATTTGAGAAGGCCTGCCCACTGGGGGCAGCACCATTTCCTGGGTTAGGATCCTGGACTATATTAAAAGGAGAAAGTGTGTGTGTGTGTGTGTGTGTGTGCGCGCGCACACACACCAAAAACACCTGCCACTCTGTGTTTCTTGATAGTGGATGCAGTTATGACCAGGTACCTCATGCTCCTGCTGCTATGCCTCCAACCCATGATGGACTGTGACATCAAACTGTGAACTAGGGTACACCCTCCCTCCCTATGTTGCTTTTCTCTGGGTGCTTTATGGGAGCAAGAGAAAAGAGACAAAAATGGGGAATGAAGATAGAGAGCAATATTTCCACATTTCTCCTTGTATCAAAAAGGTTTCCTAGGGCACTTGTGAGCACATATGATAAAGAGGGTGAAATAGAGACCAGATGGCTTCTGCATCATCGGAAGGTTAGGGACTGTTGGCCAATGCTCACACTTCACACCTGTCTTAGCTTGGGTTTCTATAACTGTGAAGAGACACCATGACCAAGAAAACACTTATAAAGGAAAACATTGAATTAGGGCTGACTGACAGCTTCAGAGGTTTAATTCATGAGCCATGATGGTGGCATGCAGGCAGACATGATGATGGAGGAGGAGCTAAGGGTTCTACAACTTGATCTGCAGACAGCAGGAGACTGTGCACCACAACAGGCGAAACTCGAGCATATGAGACCTCAAAGCCCGACTCCACAAAGCCACACTTCCTCCAACTAGGTCACACTTCTTAATAGTGCCCCTCCCTATGGGCCAGGCATTCAAACAGGAGTCTTTGGCAGGGCAGGGGTGGGGATCATTCCTATTTAAACCATCACAAGACCCAAACACCAGCACAGTTAGCAAGACAGAACGTAAGAGCAGAACCCAGAGGGAAAACCCACTGTTAGAAGCCAGCAGCACCCAGCAGCCCCTCTCCTTTCTCCACGTGGCACCATGGTCACTGCTTCTCAGAGGGAACCCATCAGGCTGAAGTTACCTTGCATTCCCTTATCACTCAGGACATGCTCCTCAGCTGCTGCCTGTGCTGGTGGATGCCCAGAACTCTGCCCTCCTTCCTGGCAGGTCTGTTTTTGACCTTCTGACATGGAAGAGCCCCACTGCTGTTTTGGTTTTGGTTTTAGATATTTTGGAAGCATGTCAAGTTTAAAATAAGAAGCTACTTAGGAGTGGCACATCTTGACAGATTGAGGCATCCATGACATCGCCTGCCAGATTTTCATTGTTTATTGTTTTCTTCTTATTGTTTTTTTTTCTACCCAAACTCCAGGAAATGGGAATGCATCCAAACCTGGCTGATCGCTGCTTTTAGGAGAATAAAAGGAATCTGGCCGTGTCCTGCAAAGCATCAGGCATGCACATATTTTTCTGGCTGAGACGTTTTGCCAAATGTCAATGTTACTAGCAGAATGCGACTCTTTTTATTTTAATCTGTGAACATCACCCCTGTGAGTTATGATTGTTTCCCGCTTTGGGTATTATAGTGAGAATCCAGGATGGACTGAAAGATGATCCAGGCGAGGGAACATTCTGGAAAAATGCAAACATCAGGGATACCTGTCCAAACGTTCTTGCTTTAAAAAAAATGTTTCTCTATTGGCTCATTTTTTGCAAACTTTTTCTTAGAGTCTTAGAGTCATCTTCCTCCCTGGGGTGTCATTTTTACAACAGTAAGTTCAGACACATGCAGGCTGGAAGCGTAGACTAATTAAGCAGTAGTCTGTGACAAAGAATCTCTTCTGCGGTGAGATTACATAAGGACAAAGTTGCTCTTCTTACGGACATCACTCATGGGTGCCGACTGATGAAATGATGCCGTAACATCTGGGAGAACATGCTACATGATATGACAAGGCCTGATGATGTGCAGCAGTGACCATAGGTCCCCCCTGAAAAGCACTAGCCACCGGTCCTCTCCAGAAAGGAGTGACCATCCAGCTGAGACCCCTGAAAGTCAGATGGAGTAGGGAACCGACATAGGTCTTCAGCAGAGGGAACAGCCCTTTGGAGGGCAGTGGTGGGTCCCAGAGAACAATAATACCATAAAACTAGTTTTTTTTACTGGGGCATCAAATGGCTGATGGGTAAAGATGTAAAGACAGTGATTGTGCTGGCTAGTTTCATGTCAACTTGACACATGTTCAAATCATCAGAGAGAATGGATCCTCAATTGAGAAAACACCCAGTAACATCAGGCTGTAGGAAGGCTTGTGGGGGAATTTTCTTAATTAGTGATTGATGGAGGAGGACCTAGCCCATTGTGGGTGTTGACATTCCTGGGCTGATGGTCCTAGTTTCTATAAGAAAGCAAACTTAGCAAGCCACGAGGAGCAAGCCAGTAAGCAGCACCCTCCATGGTCTCTGCATTAGCCCCTGCCTCCAGGTTCCTGCTCTGTGTGAGTTCCTGTCCTTACTTCCTTCAGTGATGGACAGTGATATAGGAAGAACTGTGAGAGAAATTAACCCTTTCCTCCCCAAGTTGCTTTTGGTCATGGTGTTTTATCACAACAATAGTAACCCTAACTAAGACAGAGAACAACCTTCTGGATCTCTGTTGTCTTTAGTCAAATGTCTCTGTGAATGCTGGCCTGGCTTTTTTCCATTCCCACTGCTGATGAAATATTGAGTCACTGAAAGCCATTGGTTGTTATCCTTACTCCTCCATCCAAGAGGAAGTGTAGACTTTATATAAATTCCTCATTAAAGCTTATCATTTGCGCCTCCCTGGGATGGCCGGGGGGGCTTTTGATATTTGGGTCTTTGGGTCACTTCTGATCTTTGGGTCTTTGGGTCACTTCTGTGTTCCTTCTTGGCCAAGAGCAAAGCATTACTCCCACCTCTCCACCCACCTCCTGGGGAAGGAAAGAGCTTCCAGCCTGACCTACAGCTGTTTTCCATCACAGCGTATCCTCCAACCATCACACCTTGGCCATTGCAGCACATTTCCATACACCTGACTGAGGTAAGGGTGTTGAGTCCACTCCTGGACGTTTACACGCTTGCTCTGCCAGTTGTGCCCCCTCCTCCCCTTCCTGGTCTTCATTCACTTTGCCATTCACCTGCAGATTTTCTAAGGAGTTTGGCTTTAAAGCCACTGCAGGAGCATGCCTGTGATCCCAACTCAGGGGAGCCCAAAGCAGGAAGATCATAAGTTCAAGGCCAGCTGGGGCTGTCTATATATCAAGATCCTATGTTGAGAAACAGTGTTAGGTTGCTGATTGCCACTATCCACCATGATCATCACTAAGAAGAGCAGAGGAACAAAGGACTTTGCCCTGATCCTGCTACATCCAAATGTATATAGAGTTCTTGGGCTGTCTGGAGAAAGGACTTGCCCTATATCCAGGCCCTATATTGCTGAGAGGTGTAAAACCCTGGTATTTGGGCACACACTGCTCATGGCTCAGTACATCAAGCACTGTCCAGGAAGTGCTCTGCTGTGTGTGCTGGGAGTCCCTTCCAGGATGTCTCCAGCTTCCTCCTGGCCCCTACCCCCGTAACAATGGTCTAGTTGGAGCATGCACAGTGACAGAACTCACACCCAATTGCTCAATGGACCTATTTTGTCAGCACTCATAGGCAAGTCTCCTGGCCCCATTGTCCTTTGGAAAAAACACAGACGCTCCCAGAAGGATCCAAGAGCCAGTAATAATGACATACTGGAGCTGGTGAGAATGGAGGTGAATTGTTGGCAGAGGCTGCTCATTCGTTCCTGGCTGCCCAAACCCAAAATAATCACACAGAAACTTTATTATTTGCAATACTGTTTGGCCAATAGCTTAAGCATATTTCTAGCTAGCTCTTACATCTTAAATTAACCCATTTCTATTATTTTGTATCTTACCACAAGGCTCGTGGTTTACCGGCCAGCTTCTGGCATGTCTGTCTCTTGTGGAGGCTGGCTTACATGGTGTCTCTCTGACTCCGCCTACTCTCTATGCTTGTCTCTTACAGCCTGGCTATATTCTGACCTGCTATAGGTCAAAAGCAGTTTCTTTATTAACCAATTGCAATAAAACATATTCATAGCATACAGAGGGGAATCCTACATCAGTGATCCTCAGGGATGGCTGCATTCATGGGAAGGTTTGGTAATTGCGTCTCTAGTCAGTCCATCATAAGGGGAAGTTATGCTGTTCAGGCCACGCACGGGCTGGAGCATTTGCTGGTAGCCTGTTCACACTAAACAGGAAGCAGAGTGTTCAGAGTGCACGCAGGAGCCAGGTAACTTTCGGGGGAGGGGAGATTATTGTTTTGAGAATATGCAGCCCAAGTCAGCCTTGAACAATTGACCTCCCAGCTGGGGTTATAGGTGTATGCCACCATCCCTGGCTCAGATATGACCTCCGTCCTCTGAGCACCAGGCTCTTTTCTACACATCTTATGATCTACCTGCTTATTATCTATTATCCATTTAGCCTCCCAGCTACCTCCCTGACTGTCTCCCAGTTCATCTCTGTATATATTTATCTACTAAGCATCTTTATCTGTGTCAAGCATATGTCATTAAAGGAGACTTATAACTCAATTTTTAAAAAGACTTATTTTATTTTTATTTAAAGTATATGGGTGTTTTTCTTGCATCTGTTAAGTGCCTGCAGAGGCCAAAAGGGGACATCATCTCCCGGAAGTGGAGTTACAGGTGGTTGTGAGCCACTATGTGGATGCTGGGTATTGAATCAGCATATTCTCCAAGAGCAGCAAGTGCTCTTAACTGCTGAAGCCGTTCCCAGACCCAGATAACTCAATTTGTAAAGCCTAGCGATATATTCTAAATCCATCCATGTTAATAGTTAAATTATGTATACAAATTATTGGTTTGATTTCTGAGACAGTTTGTGATGGTTAATTGTGACTGTCAACTTGACAGGGTTTAGAATCACCATGGAAACACCATCCCTCTACCTTGGGCATGTATGTTGGGGATTTTCTGAGCTGGCTTCATAGAGGTGGGAAAACCCAGATGCGGGCAGCATCAGCCCATTGGCTGAGGTCCTGGACAGAAAGAATGAAAAGGAGAAAATGGGCTGAGCCCCAGCATCCACCTCCCTCTGCTTACTGACTGTGGATGCCATGTGACCAGCTGCCTCACACTCCTGCCGCCATGTCTTCCCCATAATGAACTGCATCCTAATTGTAAGCTCAAACAAACTCCTCCCTTCAGTTGCTTATGTTGGGTATTTTCATCACAGCAGCAAAACAGTAACTAATACCGGGTCTCACCACGGAAGTCGACCTTGAACTTGCAATCCTCCTGTTTTAGGCTCCTGAGTATTGGTGTTACAGATTTGTGTATATCATCATTTTAAACTACCATGAAATAACCGACCCAATGCCTATGCTTATTAAACGATGTCCTCTCATTGGAAGATGGAAGTATGCCCAACTCTTGTAGATCATGTTAATTATTTCCTGGGATCAATCCTTAAAAATCAATCTTGGAAGTTGCTGGACTGAGAACCTTTGAAGTACATGTTATTAAACTGTTCCCTAGGGGAGCTGTACATAGGGCATCCCCTACAGCAGAGCCTGCCCGTCTTTGGCTCCCAGTGTCCTACACGCCTATTGCTTTTCTACTGCCAGTCACACTGCTTTAGCTTGCTGTAGGATGTCCCTATGGTTCCAAGCCACCTCTTTGGGTTTGTGGGTGATCCAAAATTAAGTTTAGCAGTAGTTGACTATGGAGCTGAGTCCCTTCTCCTATAGGGACAGCCTACCATGGACTAATGCAGAAAAGATTAAACCTCTGCCTCCTCCAGCATCAATCCCCACATCAGGATGGTCACAAATAATAGACTTGTTTTCAACTGGCTCTGTGACCTTGAGCCAATGACTTTCCAGTCTGGGTTTCGAGTTCTCCAGATGCAGAGTGTCAAGAGGAATAGATCTCAGGGATGAAGTGCAGTCGTAAAACCCAGTATCTGGGTGGAAGCACTTGCTTAGCATGCACGAAGCTGTGGGTTTTATCCCCAGCACTGCATTATCCAGGTGTGGTGTGGTAGTGCCTATAATTCCAGCTCTTGGGAAATGTAGTGAATTCAAGATCATCTTCTGCTACATAGCAAGTTTGAGGCCAGCCTGGGCTACCCAAGACCCTGTCATAAAACAAAGCTAACATATAAGCGTGTGTGTGTGTGTGTGTGTGTGTGTGTGTGCGCACACACACACACACAGATAATAAGATTCAGTCCTGTTATGTAAGCCTCAGTATAATTATTATGTGCTGCTGTCCTTTTAGAAACACAAAGAGATAAGGGACCCAGTGAGATGGGGGTTGCTGTGACTCTATTGTGCCTCAAAAGCCCGAGTCCCCGGACCAGCACACCAGCATCCTTGAACTCTCAGGGCCCATCTGGAGTCCTTGAATCAGATGCTCAGGAGCTAGGATCCAGGGACGTGTATTTTCATCCACCCTCCTCCTACAGGTTCCAACCTAAGGGCATTGCTTTAAGTTAGCTAGAGCCCATTTCCAAATGGGTCGACATCACCAATCTATCAGCTGTTGGCAGCATCACAGGGAGCAGTGAGTGTGTGCGGGAGGTGCTGGAGGCTTTGCCCGCAGTGCCCTGGTACAACATCCCCATAGAGGGATTGGCAACACGCTGTGCCGTATTCAGAAGACTGCTCTGGTTTCTGGAGCCTTGGTTGTGGGGTTCACTGTGTGTTTGTGTCTCTTGAGGACCTTTCTTTACACCCTGGCACCCCAAGAATCCCCATCTCTCCAGAGTGGGATCCACACAGGCTTCCTCCTACCGCAGGTGATCCCCACGTGTAGTGGAGGCCGCAAACTCATGTAAACAGTTTCCTTGTCAGCGGGAGACTGGCTTCCATTGGCCCTTCCTTTCCACTGGCGGCTGCCCCCACCCGCTGCGTGGCAGCTGTCCACAGAGAAGACTCAGATCCACACATGAACCCTTCCCAGTGAACTGAACCCTCTCCATGGTCACTTTATAAATGGGGAAACTGAGGCCCACAGGGGCCAGTGAGCTCCCCACCGTTTACTGTGAGATCTTTTGCAGAACAGCCTCCTGTGATAACTGCTCTTTTTCTCTCGAGCTGGGCAGCCCAGAGTTCTTGCCCCTTCCCCTCGCAAGCAGCTCTCCTCATTCTGCGGTTTCGATTCTTCTTCCGCGACAGCATTTTGCATTTTCTCTTAAATTCCTTCCAGCTGTCAGGTAGGAGAGCACCGATAAGGATTTCCCCAGTGTGGGGGAGAAACATTTACCAGAGGTAGCCAGGCGCGCCAGACCCCTCCCCGACACTCTGCTAGCATATGGAATATATTGTGGTCGGAGGGAAATATATTTTAAGAATTTCTTCTGCATCTTTTCAGATGCATTCCACCAAGGATTACCACAGGTGTCAGGAAAAGGAGGCTTTCACTCCTTCCTCACGAGGAGGGGGCAGACTTTGCAGGCAAAGTCAGACAAACCTCCACTTCCAGCTAGAGAAAACACTTAGGGCCCAATTCTCCAGAGCCCCCAGGTTCTGTCTTCCCTCGTCAGTTGTTCAAGACTCTGCTAAACCTTTACCAAGTGTTCCATTTAGCATTACCCTGCCACACAATGCCCTGAACATATAAGGTTCCCTTCTAATCTGTTATGTGCTTATTTCAGTCAGTGAGTGTGCATGTGCAGGTACCTACGTGTGTGGGTCCACATCAACATCCATGTAAAGGCCAGAGGTTAGGGTTAGGCTTAGTCAGTGAGTTACAGCCATCTACCTTGCTTTTAGAGATGGGTGGCTCCCTGGCCTGGAGCTCGCCAAGGTGACCAAGCTGCCTGTAAGTCCCAGGACCCACCTGCTTCCACCTCTGCAGTGTGCAATACCAAACCTGTTGTTTATGTGGATATAGGGACCACATTCGGGTCCTCATGCCTGTGTGACAGGCACATGTCTATAGGCCCCTGTTGTTCACGTGATGTCTTCCCCTCATGTGAGTGGCCATTTTGTCTGCATGCTTCGAGAACTTCAATCCCCTGGTTGCTGCTCCTTAAGAACTCAGTCTGGAAGGGGCTAACCTTTTCACAAACTGTTTCAACTTACACAGGGCCGACCTCCGATGCATACAGAAGACAGATTCCAGATTCCATAATGCAGACAAGGTTAACTCTTTCGGGAGGACAAGGTCTCGGGTGGCCACCCAGCACCCTGGTATCACTCACTCATGCTGTTCTGCCACACTGCTGAGTGGACCAGGAGACAGGTCACAGATCCATCAGTCACCCTGATTGTTCATCTGTTTGGGTTTGGTTTTGTGAGACAGGATCTGGCTCCGAACTCTTGATCCTCTTGCCTCAACTTCCCTGAATAATGGAATCAGAGGTAAAAACCACCATGACTGGCCAACCACCAATTTATAGACCAACAGGCCATCATCTGTCAAGACACCAGTGACCTGGGTACAACGACCGTTGAGAGTCAATTGATCTTGTTATTACAACTGAGAGTCAAGTGTTACAACCTTCTTTGGTGTTAAGCAAATGCTTTTAGTGCCTCCTTTAATTATTATGCTACTTTTACTCTCTCTCTCTCTCTCTCTCTCTCACACACACACACACACGTTTGTGGTTTCTCTTGGAGCTGCAATATGATCTTCATTTATCACGATTTTCTACAGATCAACACTAATTTAATTCTGGTAAAATATTAGACCTTCAGCCCAATACAGTCCCATCAACTCCCCCGAAATATGTTTGCTGAGTAATATAAAATACACATTAAGCCATCAGAAAGCTGTTAAAATATATTGAGCATTTCTGGGAGCCAGAAGCTAGACTGAGCACTGTGCATGAGTGATAACGTGTCATCTTAAAAACAATCAAATCCAAACGAGAACCATGAGGGGACATGTGACATCCTTCCTGGGAGAAGAATAGAATCCAGAAACCACTGGGTAATTTTCTTAATGATATCCTGGTAGCCCTGGTGAAAATGGACTCCTAAATGAGGTAGTCTGCAATTTAGGAACATTCTCGGGGATCAGGGATTAGGCTCCATCACAGAAGGGCTTACCTTATGAGCATGAAGACATTAGCTGAGTTCAGTCTTCAGCATCCATGCTTTTTTGCTTGTTTTGTTTTAAAGGCCTGGGCTGCTAGTAGTTCGCCTTCATAATCCTAGCGCTGGGTAGATAGAGGCCTGTGGATTCCTGGCAAGGCAGCTTAGCCTACTTGGTGACCCCAGACCAGGGAGAGACCCTGCCTTAAAAATTAATAAATGGATATACAAACAAACACGGACAGTGCCTGGGCTACACACATACCCATCATGTGCACAAATGAATATATGCATGAACACACAGGCAAATAACTGTCACAGGAGTAGTAAAACAATCTCAGGCAAGGTGACAAGGCAATAAAGCCAGATTCATTCATGGCTAAGAGACGGGACGTGCAAGGCTGACTTCGTAGAATCCAACACCCAGGGTCCTACACCATGGCTAACATGATTCATTTCTTTTTCTCTGAGTAGTGCTGGGGTTCAGAGCTGCCAATCACCATGATCAAGGCTGGGTAGAATAACAGACACTACAGGTACATTCTGAAGGTGCCCCCGCCACTGCCTCTGGCCACCCCTGATCTTGAGTCCTCTCTCTGAGCAACGCCCTCCCTCTCTCTTTTCCATGCCTTCATTTGGAAGACACAATATGGGGTTGAAGTAGGTGCCTCGTCCAGGAAGCATTCAAAATGCAGCCGAGCGCAACTTGACTATTTTCCATCTAATGAGTTAGCCCAAAGTGACTCAGAGGAAATCAATACTCCCACTGCCTCCCGAGCTGCTCACAGGGAGCAATCTGGTCAACCAGCTCCTCCCACTTAACCCTCCTGCAAACCTGGGCTGGGGAACTCCAGTGATACACTGGAACTTACTCCTGGTGGTGGTGGTGGCTCTGGGTTTCCTCTCCCCAGAACTACAGCTGAGACCACTTCCCCTCTTTGCCCTGCCACTTCTGGATGGATCTGCTTTGAATCACAGTGTGACATAGCTCCAGAGCAGGGATTCCCTTTAACAAAAGGCAGAATGTAGTTTCAGAGCCCACTCCCATCTTGGAGTCATTCCATGCCTCCCTCCCTCCTCACCCGAATCTGGAGCAAGTCAATAAATAGGAGAGTGAAGAAGGTGTTGATGGCTCTGACCACCCCCCTGAAGGACGCCTCCCACACCCCATCACGTCATCCCGAGAGACAGAACCTGGGCTGAGAACCGAAAGCCCTTTCTTCTTTGGTGCTCACACCATTGTTTCAATTAGGATCAAACAGACCCCACTACTTCTTTTAAAAGCTCAAACGTGACTGGACCAGAGTTCCAGCATAGCTGTCTGGCCTCAGGGGCTCATGTTGTGTCTGGCTGGTCATCATAACAGCTCATCACCGGACCCCATACCCAGCCCTGCGCGATGCTGATGGGGTTTTGCCCAACCTTCCCCAACAGGGAAGACGACAAAACTTTACAGAAAAACAAATCCAAGTGGAAGGTTGCCACGATGAAAGAAGAAATAGAGGCCACCCCTGAACTTCTCCTGCTCACCCTCCTCCACACACAGCCCCATCTCAGCAAAACATCCTGGCTGAGCGTGACACCATAATTAATCTGGATCTAGGTTCAACTGCTGATCCAAAACCCACTCTGAGAGTAATTTCTAATATTGTTTTCTTTTCTTTAAGCATTAATCACCCTGGGCAGAAATGGTGGCAATCTAGTGCCACATGATCAGGCTTGCTCCATTGTCTCACATCCTACTGGTCTGAGTGGAGTCATATGACTACAATTAACAGCAAGGGAAGCTGGGAAATGTAGTCTTTAGTTGGATGACATCATTTCAAGCTGGGGCACCCTTTTGACTCAAGAGATTACATACAGAAAGACAAATAGAAGCTTGTTTATTATTTAATCATATTTAAATTAGTACCTAAATCATTGTCAGTACCCCATGTTATATTTGACACACAAGCCCGTGTAGGTGTGGCTGGAGGTAGTATGTCCTATGTATAGCTTTGTGTCTTGTATGTAGATGCCCTAGAGTTGAGTATGGGGATGCATGCTCATCATCTCAGCACTGAGAAGCCCGAGGTAGGAGGATTACCTGTTCAAAGCTACCCTGAACTATATATTGAGACCCTGTCTCAAAACACCAAGAGGAAAAAAAATCTTTCTAGATTGCTTATACTATCTAATGAAATAAATGGCTCAGTTAGTACTGTATTGTTTATGTCTTTACCAGCAAGAAAGGTCACAGATGTCGCCTGTGCTAGTCCACTCCCTCTCCCCCATGACTGATTGAATGCCTGGCTCGGAGTCTCAGGTATATGGAGGGTTAACTGATTTTCTACTATAGCAAATACTTAGGTGTGACCTCATCTCCCCTCAAGTACTTTGTATTAGTCAGGCTTCAGCTGAAAAAACTCGATAAAATCAAAGAAGGTACTAGGAGAGTTAAAAGATATATACACTGCTTAAGAGACGTGGGGAGGGCAGTATCTCAGGATCTTGGGGTGTCTTTGGATCTTTGTCCACTCAGGAAATAGAATCCTCTGAGTATTATGGAGTTGTTCGGGGAGTGAGACCCGAAAGGAAAAGTCAGAGATCACAGAGAGACCAGTAAACTGCTCTGGGGGTGGAGGGAAGCCTGAAGATACCACTGTGGCGAGTCAGCAGCAGACCGGTGCAGAGGCAGAGGGCCCCCGGAAAGATTACTGACTTTTCCCAGCTTCTGCTGAAGGATTATGCAGTGAAAGACACAGTTGGGGGCTGGGGGAAATGCTCAAGAGGTGGAGTCTGCTGTGCAAGCATGAAGGCCTCAGTTCGGATCCCCAGAGCCCAGATGAGAAGCCAGGAATGATGGTCCATGCCTATAACCCTCAACCCTGGGGGGCAGTGGGGTAGAGGCAGGCTGCCCTCAGGAGCTGACTCCTCAGCCAGTGGAGCTAGTGGAGAGACCCTGCGTCAAAGAATAACAGAGAGGGCCCTCAAGGAGGACACCCCACTTTGGAGTCCCCAAAGGAAGAATGTATTGTTGTTTTTCTTTTGGAAATGAGGTTTCATATAGCTCAGGTTAGCCTCAGTCTCCCTACATAGCTGAAAGTGGCCTTGAATGATTAACCACTTCTAACCCTCACTACCAGCCTGTGTGATGTTGGGAATGAACCCAGGTCTTCGTACCTTAGGCAAGCACCCTGCTAAGCTATATGCACAGTTCCATAGGGAGAATTAGATGTTTCTTTTTCCCAACTTTCAGATCTCATCTGAAATTAAGTCTAAGTTTAAGCCCGTACCTCTAGGGGAGGATGAAGCAATTGTGCCACTGGCAGAGCTTTCTTTGGGACAAATTCTGGAATTCCTTTTTAAAAAGAATTCTTGGTGCATTAATTTTTTATTCGCTAAAAGTGGGCACACATTCTTTTTCCACAGGAACTCCTGGAAGCCAAGCAGAGCTTTTATTATTTTAGTTTTCATAACCTTTACTTTATAGCCGAGCACTGGTTGCTCAGATTTAATTTCCTCGGGGACACCCAGGGCCAGTGGCACAGGAGGATGCTGTTCCAGAGTGGAATGTGAGCCATCAGAAAGGATTCTGGGGGTCTCTATCTCCTGTGCCAGTTACTCATTCGCCATGGCAGAAGCACCTCATGCCCAGCATGGTTGGAAATGGTTGGTTTACTGGGCTGCGTAGAAATCTAAGCTATGCTCATTATCCCAGTCCCTTAGGCCATTTGGATCCCCAAATAAATGATCAGTGGAAGAAAGCATTTGCTGACAGAGAGATTGAATTCTCCAGCATCAATGATATCTGGATCAGTCACTTTTCTCTTTACTGTGACCGATACATGACAAGAAGCCATTTAAGGAAGTAAGGCCTTACCTAGCTGACAGTTCAGGGAGATACAGTCCATTATGGCAGGGACAGCCAGGCTACAGGCAGGGGGAGGGGCAGCTGGTCCCATCGCATCTGCAGTCAGCAAGCAAGCACAGAGTGACCAGGGAGTGGGGTCAGACTATAAAGCATCAAGTCATCATCCCCCCCATTCCTCCTGTGATGTTCCACCTCCTAAAGTTCTACAACCTTCCCAAACAGTGCAACCTGCTGGAGACTGAGTGTTCAAACACAAGCCTGTGGGGGACATTTCAAATCACAACACTAAGAACAGAGCTAGGCGTCAGGATATTTGCTTGCCCCTGATGTAGCTAGCCATGTGAATTTTGCCTTTATAAGCCTCTGATGAACATAATTCTCTGCCATTCTCAGGGAATCCTGGCTATGGCCCTGGCCAGTGTCTATTGTCCTGGCCAGTATTTAATAAAGCTTGATTCAAATTTGGCTCAAAACAAAAATAGAGCTAGGGTACACAGTTCTCTCTAAAGGGGGTGGGAATAGAGACATGCAGGATGCACGGCAGTTAATTCATAAAAATATCATTTAAAAAATGTAATTTGAAACCAGGCATGGTGACATTGTTCATTTAATCCCAGCACTCAAGAGGCAGAGGTAGGTGAACCTTTGCGTTCCTGAGCAGCTTGGTCTACAGAGGGAGTTCCAGGATAGCCAGGGCTACACAGAGAAACCCCATCTCAAAACAAACAAACAAGCAAATAAACAGATGAAAATTATTTGAATGGATCCTGTGTCCTTCATACTATCGAGCTTTTGAAATTTTGTTGTTATTGAATTTCTCGTGTTAAATGTTCATTCTCATGTGTTCTCCTTCATCTATAATCTTGCTTTCTTTTGCTTAAGTGGGATTCCTAAGTAGTGCAAACCTCAGGTCCTTCAAATCCAGGCAGTGTGGAAGACACAGTAGCACAGGAAGAAAAAAAAAGACCATAGAGGCATTCTTAAGCATCTTATTGATGGTGGTTGATTATTTATTTAAAACTTTGAACATTTATCACTTGTGTATGTGTGTGGGCATGTGCACGTGTGTACGGTTCTCTCAGGCTAGAAGAGGGGACTAGATCCCCTGGAGCTGGAGTTACAGGTGTTTGGGAACCAAACCATGGTCCTCCGCAAGAGCAGCAAATGCTCTTAACCACCGAGTCATCTCTCTAGCCTGGATTTAAAAGCAAAATTAAAGAATTATCTGTATCTGGACATGGCCAGGTTCATTCATCCCGCATAGTGCCTGTGGCCATTGCCACTATGACAAGGGCATAGTGGAGGGGACAACAGCCTGGACCGATGGGCACGTGAGACCAAACACCTTTGCCATTTGGACCTTTGCAAAGCAAACTGACTTCTGCTCTAGCAGGGACTCTTAGGACAAAAGAAAACCCAAGTCCCTGAGAGTGGACAGGTCAGTGTCCTGGTCCCTTTTCTGAGGTTCTCTCATAGATCACCCCCAGGCCTAAAAACGTCCCAGTAAAATAACGAGTTTCCACTCAGGCCCTGATCACATTCCTCCTCTCTTGTTCAAGCACTTTTAGTGGCTTCCCCTTACCCACAAGGCTAACGGGGCTCCATCCCTCTTGCCAATATCCTCCCCAGTCTTCGTACACAGTCCGTCTTTGACCTCAGGGGCCACTGAGGTTTCCCTAAGAGTCTAAGAGCTAGACTTTCTGAGCCCTAAACCTGCAAATTCGCCTGTTACTATGGGCAGAAGCAGGTATAGACTCACTGGCTACAGCTGGAAACACGTCCATCGAGATAAAGACTACGTTTCCCAGAATTCCTTGCAGCTATGCGTACCACGTGACTAATTCTCACCAATGAGATGTACGTAGTTAAATGTAACTTCCTGGCTGTGCCATCTTCCTTCTAACTTCCTACCTGGAGTGGGGAAACAGCTTTTCTGCGCTGTTGTCCACAGATTGGGGATGACCAGGAAACCCAGTGCAAGGATCCTATTCCTCCCACTCTGTGGAATGACTCCAAGAACCTGGATCCCTTAGGCTCAAATTCTTATTGGGTAGAGAAGAAAAGCTGTGTATTATTTAAGCCCCTTTTACGTTGGCCATTGCTGTGGTGGCTATGTCTTACTTGACTAGTAACGTCGCCTCTCTTTTTTGCTATTCTGTGGTGGATTTAGGAAAGGCTGGTGGAATGGTTCTCTGAGCGGGGAAGCCTTTGGCAGAAAGAATAGACATTCCTTCTCCCAGTTTGGTGCACTTTAAGGATCACAGCTCCATGCTTGGAGCCTGGGCCAGCACTCAGAGCGGATGCTCCTAAATACATTGTTTTATCCAGTGTCACTCCTCCAGCCAGCACTATATTTCAGGCAAAATAAACAGGGTCAGTTATTGCCATGGCAACTTCACATTTTGTAGGAAGGAAGTTGGAGCTTGGACAGGGGACAGGTTTTCCCCGAGGGGAAAGAAACAGGCTGCTTGGACCCTTCTCCAAGTGAACTGGGTTGGCCCCCTCTTAACTCGGATTAATGAGTGTCAGGCTTCAAAACTAATGGGTTGGGGATTTGCCTCACCAACTTCTGGCTCCTTCTTGGCATTTTTGGGGCCTTCCTCCACCACTGCAATTACTGAAGTGTGGCAGTAAATGGGGTTGGGTTCGAAGGCTGCATCCTACCACAGAAATCTGAGGATTGCCCTGCCTAATCTGTGGCCAGGAAGGAACAATCAATGATGGCTTAAGCCTTCTCCCACCTCCCTTCCTGGTCCTCATTTATGGGGACAGAACAGCTGGCCTTATAAAAATAATTGAATTGACAATGTACATTTACTGGGATTCAACTTCTAAATTTTGCACAGTGTCTGGCAGATCAAGTCCAGGATCACTGCCACCCCTACTCAGTTTCCTCAGCAGGGTTTAGAATGGGATTATCTCTGAAGGAGGCGAACAGAGAGAACCCATCGGAATTGAGCTCCCACAGCCATTCTTCCCAAAGCAGGTGAACTTGGTGTTCTTGCTCAAGCTCCAGGGATTTGGGAACCATCATGGCTGCTGTTCTGAAGATCGTGGTGATCTCCGATTTAGTCTCCTAAAATATCATACTGTACCCTATAAACGTGCACTTGTTTCCCGTTGGAAAAAAATAAAACAAACATGGCTTGATTTAGGTTCCTAAGTTGGCCAGCATACTTTGGCCTATATGTTTGTTGAGTGAAAAATAGTTCACTCAGGACCTCAAAAGGAAACAATGTGATGATGTTCCACTGGGTAATTCGAGGAGAATTTAATAAGGACGCTGTTTGCAAAAGTGTGAGTCGGAGGTTTGGACAGTCAGTTGGAGCATCTTTTCTGCAGAGTAATGGAAAAAGTACACGTGTGCATGTTTGTGTACATGCATATGTATATGTATGTACATGTATGCCTGTGTGTACATGTATGTGCATATATGTGTGTCCGTGTGTGTGTGTGTGAGTGTGCACTTTGCTTATAAAGAGATGAGAGAATGTAGCTGTCCCTGAAACACACATGAGGGAGGAACTTGCTTGGAGCAGTCTGCCTGAAACTAGAGGTCATCATCAACCTCTCTAGTTCAGTCCACACTAACACAAAGTGGAACTTATCTACTTATCAGAGTTTCTTCATACATGGACCAGGAAGGTTGCTGATGCCTCAGTGAGCAGCTTCCGCATGTCCAGTGACATGTGATGGAGACACCTGTGGCCATGCTCATCATAACAACAGCCAGGAACCAGTCCCAAAGCCTATCAATGGCAGAATGGGTAATTAAAGTGTGCTATGTCCACACATCAGAACTCCCATCAACAGAACACAGATGAATTATAGCTCCGCTCTTCAAAATGGGAAGCCATCCAAGGTGGGATGCTGAGCCCAAACACAGACTTCTTGCTTATTTGTGAAGCATGAAGAGGCACACAAGAAGACAATATGCTGTCTAGAGACATGGAGATACATGATTAAAGTGAGAATAACAATGGCCACAAACCTATGAAGCTCAGCTGTAGAGAACCTGCCTAACACTTAAAGCCCTAAATACACACACACACACACACACACACACACACACACACACGATAGAAGTTGCTTCTTAGGAAGATGACGTCATGGGAGACCAGTTTAGGAGGGCTTGTGAGACACTTTGAAAATAAGAGCCCAGCAATTCTGATGTTCAGAGAGGTGATGTCACTTGACTTAAGTTGAAGCTAATAGTTGGCAAATCTCTAATGCAGAGACTTGAGGATGAACCTCTGCCCAGTGACTCTTTCTTTGGTTGGGTCACAGAAATCAGGAGGGACAGGAGATTTCTCAAGGAGAAGGACCTGTAAGTAGATGGTTTGCTTTCTGTACAACAAATGTTTGAAGGCTTTAGCGTGCCAGGCACTGTCCAAGGTGCTGGCAATTTAGCTGTAAACAAAGAGACTGGAAGTCTGTCCCTGTACATGTGACAGTCTGTGTTTGATACAGACCAAAATAATTACATCAGTATTCTAACTGCTGTTTTTTTCATAAGTTTTTAAAAATTATGTTTGTCTGTGTGTATGTGCATACAAGTGTTATGTTGTCAGACACCAGAAGAGGGCATTGCATCCTCTGGACCTGGTGATAGCTACAATTGTGAGCTACATGGGTCCTGGGATCTGAACTTTGGTCTTTCTGCAAGAGCAAAAAGCACTTTTAACCAGTGAGCTGTCCCTCTAGACCCTTGAATAAAGTTTTAAAAATAGCATGCACCTTTTTAGCATTTAACAGGACATAGAATCAGCAGAGACAAATCGCCTGGATGCGCCTGTGAGGGGTGACCTTGGTCAGGTTAGTGGCGGTGGTGGAGAGAAAGGAAATGCCTCCTCTCCTTGCCCCACCCCCTGCTCAGAACCTGTCCTTGTTGGGGCCAGGAACAAGGTCAGACATATCATGATACAAAGTGTAGCCTTTATTGGGCTCTCTTATCTAACAGGCTTTCTCCTCTCCGGCCAGCTGTGTCCCATCAGAGGTGGGGAACCTGCCAGAAAGAGTCACATGTGAGCTTCTGTCCAGTGACCTTTGAACCCACAGGTTGGAAAACTGAGGACATGGAAGGAGTTATACAGGAAGAGAAGGGTACATGTTGCATGGGTTAAAGGAAGAACACATGGAAGTCATGACTAGGTTTGGATGCTGTCTGCATGCCCTTCACTATGCTAAACGTATTCTCCAATATCACCTCTACAAACAACTCCATAAAAACACTGCCATCACGGCCTTTGGTCAGAAGAAAGGTGAGCCTTACAGCTGAGAGCATACTAATGATTTTGCAGAAGAGGTTCTCAGCATCCACATCAGATGGCTCACGTTTGCCTGTAACTCCCCCTCTGGGGGGGTCTGATGGCTTCTTCTGCATTCCTCTGGTAATTACACTCTCATACACACACAAACATACACACACCACACACAAAAACAGACACACACCACATACACACCACACACACACAAACATACACACACCACACAAACAAGCTTACCACAGAAACATACACATACCACATGCCCACACACAAACACATACACACCAAGACAAAATACGTTTTAATAAAAGAAAAGGTGATTGCTCAGGTGGGCTGGACAGCTTGGAAAGGAAGTGGGACTTTTTGCATGTGAGAAAAAGAAAACCCCAAACCTCTTATTTGTGATCAGCATTGATTAGAATTTTTTTTCAGTCTTGAGTGAAAAGAATTATTTCTCAACTTCTTTTTAAGAATTATTTTATCTTTTATTTCTGTGTGTATGTCTGCGTGTGTGTTGTGGGTCTCTGGGCCCAGGCTCTGACACATTTACATTATACTTTATTTTCTGTGTGTATGTCTGCGTGTGTGTGTTGTGGGTCTCTGGGCCCAGGCTCTCACACATGCCAGGGAGTGCTCTAACTTTACTTTAAATTCAATCCATTTGAACCTGAAATATTAAAATTAAAAACTGGGGCTAGAAATAGTTACAGTGCTCACTCAGCTTGCACAAAGGCCTGGGTTTGATCTCCAGCACAGAGTAAACCAATCCTGGTGGGCCATGCCCATCATCCCAGCGCTTGGTGCAGACAGCAGAATCAGTCATTCAGGGTTCTCC
>LOJH01007587.1:2445-30802 GCA_001685095.1 Ellobius talpinus
GTGTGTGTGTGTGTGTGTGTGTGTGTGTGTGTGTGTGTGTGTGCGTGCGTGCGTTATGAAGATGACTGACAGATCCTTATTCTGAAATGAGGGCAGTTATGAAGCCAATGTGTTTCAGAGAGGATCTCCTGTTCTGAAGCTGACTGGAAAATCAGACTGTTTCATTGATTCCTCCCAGTATGTCCTGAGATCGTCAGTCCCACAACCCTTTTATTCTGTACCATTTGGATTCTTCATTTATATAAAATAACAGTGGTGATGCTTCCCTGTTCCCTTAGGCTCACAGAGATTTCTTCTTTTGTGCTCAGATCCTTCTTTGTTCTCACACTTAGGGCTTAAAATTCTTTCAGTGCGAAGTTGTTCTGATTATCTCCTGTAATATTCAGGGCCTATCCCAGATAATATAATCTTAGAGTCATCTGTTTAAAATTACTTTATCCTTGACCTTGGTTGGGATGTACTTTTATTCACATTTATCTCAGATCCAGAGGTTTCCTAGTGGTCAGCAAATCATTTTCTGGATTTGGGTCTTAAGTTCATCTCATCTGACGCTCGGATGTATCATGGATGAAGCGAGCTCTGCTTGACTCACCTCTTCTTTGTTTCAGGCTTGAAATTATTTTCGTGTTTTCATGTATGTCTGCTGTGTACATGCTCATTTGTACATGGATATGTCTCCATGTGTGTGCATGTGAATGTCAAGGTCGGAGGGCAACCTCACTTGTAATTATTCAGGTGTTATCCATTTTTTTGTTTGTTTGCTTGAGACAGACTCTCTTCCTGACCTGGAACTTTCCAGTAGGCTAGACTGGCTGTCCAGTGACCCACAAGGATCCACCTGTCTCTCCCTCCCCATCCCTAAGATTACAAGTGAGTACCACCATCCCAGGCTCTTCTTTTTACACACCCAGGTCCTCATGCTTGCAAGGCCTCATGCCTCACCTTCTTAGAAACCATTTCTACTGTCTTCATCCTGGTCAGTGGATGGCATGGAAAGATGAGAAAGAAGCCAAGGCGCAAACTCTCTCATTAGCAACCACCACTTCTTTAAACATGTGACACCTGACAATCCCAGATAATGGATTTATTTAAGAAAATCTGAGAAAGCAAAGGACTGAGGTCTTCAGTTGCCATATGGTCATAAACACTTGCACACGACACACAGGGATGCTGCTTTTATGGAGAGTTAGCTTTTCTATTTTAAACAGTAACGGTGATAGTGACTTTTTTCAAGGAACAAAAAGGGTAGATAGTATTGTACAAATTTTGAGGGAAAAGAGATATTTCTCTGCACATCCTATAAAAGCAGGATTTTAAGAAGATAATGATTTTGTTTTGTACAAGTTCTGAGAAGAGTCCCATTAAGTGGGGTCAGTACACATCTGGGCTGGGAATAGTATTCTGGAATCCTCCTTGTTCATTCCCAGCTTGCTTTGTGACTCAGTGCTTTTTACCTTAAATATTTGATCTTTTTATGCCTCTCTATGTGTTCAGATTTGATTCTTAGACACAGTCTATGATTATCAGGTTTTCTTTATGGATTTGGGTAGATGGCTTTCTTTGGCAGCCTTCACTCTACCTCTCTCAAACTGTATGCCTTCCTTGGCTGTCCCTCTGAGGTCCCGTATCTGGGTATTCAAGGCCAAGTGCAGGCACAAGAGAAGACACTCAATGTTCCTCTTCAGTAAGGAGAAAATTAAAAAAATGGGGGATGGATAGATGAAACAAATGGAAGGGACATTTGAAATGAGATGTAAAAATCTAAAAATAGTGGTTGACAGTGACCCTCAGTTAACTGAAAGATCAGTTAACCAGATTCTCCATCCCTCAAACATTTCCACTAACTTTGAAAAAAAATTCTAAATAAGGTCATTAAAAAAACAAAACAGATGGATGAAGTCTGGTACTTCAAAAGAGGCAAAATTTAATACAAGATTTTAATGGGACCCACCTGACAAAACAAAGGCAGGACTTGAAATTGTACTGTTGGAAATAAAGAGACAAAGAAGTAGAGGCACATGGGGACGATGTCTACTGGGCTGCAAGAGCTTAAATTAACCTTGAATGCAATTTATAAAGCAGCAAAGAATGCAAGAGACCTAGGGGACCTGCTTGGAATTAGCGTCTGATGTTGCTGACTTCAAAGACACTCAGGATGTAGACCCCCAATCAGGAAAGTCTTCCCATAGCCAAACAGGAGGCACATTTTATGACCAAGGACCCGGCAAAAGAGTTCATTGTCATAGATCAGATAAAAATAATGAGATGGTTCTCGATGTTAGGGAAGACTATTTTCCAACTCTTTTAATGCAGAGTAGTTAAACTCACATGTTGGACCTGGGTCAGAAGTCACAGACAGGAGATGATGTCATTAGTGAAAGGCAGTGTCTACATCACCTGCATTTTTATTGTCTTTTCTCATAGCTAGTAAAGCTCAGGGCTTAACCAGTTATTGCACAATTGGTTATAAGATATAATGGAATCTCAGCGGGAGGAAGATCAAGACTGTGTTGAGCCCCAGTTAGAAACACCATACTGCAAACACAGTGCCTAAAATATTTTCACCTTGCAGCTGGGCTTGACTTGATAGCCAAGAGCATCTAACCTTAGGGCTTAGCACAATATCGAGTATTTCCAGGGATACTGATTCTACTTAGAAATAGGCACAGCTATGGTCACAGGTGGTCCATTGACTTGAAGGTGGTATGTTGGCCAAAGCTTGGGAAAGAAGATGATGATGGCTCAAATTAGAGAGATTTCAATGCCCCAGATCACTGGCTAATGCTGAGTGGAGGGCTCTGTGGTGTGACACCATTCCTTAGGAGATGTAAACAAATGTCTGCTCATCCCAGATGAGGAGCTGACAACAGACCAATGTATAGGTAGCACCAAAGTCCATCTTGGTGGAACAGCGAGTTTTCTTGATGCAAGGAGTGGATGAGGGGTTACTTACAGGAGCAGAAATGATCAAATCCCACTCCAGCATGGGTGATAGATTGCTCAGCAAAGCTGGAAACCTGGAACACTCTGTAGGCAGTTCAAGCAGGTTGGAGAGTGGACTTTCTGGGTGTTTCAATTGGTTGGAATCATTTTGGCTGGTCTCTGCTTCTTTCAGGCTACCTTGACTGGAGCCTCTTAAAGGCAGCTCAGCTTGTTCAAGAGAGACTTCAAGTAGTCTTCACTACTTACATACTCTTGGGGGGTGGAGGTGAGGGTCTAGTGAATCTGGTCAGTTTTAGGGACTTCCTGAAGATATTCCAAGTGTTTACTTGCTCTCTTAACTAGCATCCAGGCAGGATAGACTGTTTCACCCTTCCTTAGAACATCCTATCTTGTGCCTTAAAGAGCTTCTCTCCAAGATGGAAGGTTTGAATCTTGAAGGATACTGCCACACAACAGATTCCTTCCCATGAAGTAAATAAAGTACAAATGGAGGAACCAGGGAAGAAGCTAAGTCATTCAGGCTTGATGGTTATATAATGGTGTGACAGGGATTGTCGTGGAGATATATTGCATAACTTCTGTAGACAGCAACCGTAACTCTAGATCCCCCTGAGTGTGCTCAAAGACTATGGCCCTGGTTGGTACTGGCTCAACAACCAAGCACAGATAACTCTTCAGAGGCTGCAGCAGGAGACTGGGAGGAGAGGCTGACCCAGTCCTAGATCTGGCACAGACTTAGACACCTGGGCTGTTCTGCATCTATCTGAGCTCAGATTGTGAAATGGCAGAGAAAAGGCTATGGTTGCTATTGCATTCTATGTAGCGTTCATGTCTCTAACTTAGAAAAGAGAAGCAAAGGTGCCAGGCTGGATATTCTCTCCTCTCTTGATATGTCTGACACTCTCACTAGTTTAAATGCAATGGACCACATTTCCTGGTCCCACTGCTCCTTTTCTGCTGGCAGGATCCTGATCATGGTAATCCATGGGCCTTAGAAAATAGGAAAAAGAGGGCTTAGGGCATTTCTCTCTGGGAATCTCTCCCTCACAGGCTGTAGTTTCAGAGAGGCTGCTTTCCTCACAGAAGGACATACCCCTCACAGAAGCTTCGTCTTTTGCCACAGTGTTTATGGTTTGTGGTAGCTACCACTTCCTTCATGCCTGCCTATTGGTGGCATGATTGATTCCATACTATCTGTGGACCCACCCCTTTCTGTCTTACCTTTCCTTCAAACCTTCTACTGCCTTTATAGAGCCTTTTTCCTGGTAATTTCTCGTAGCGAAACCACCTGCCTGGATCTGATCAGCATGGAAGTACAACCAGATTTAAATAAATAAATATTATTTGTACTGACATAAAACTGGGAGCAAACTAAATGTCCACTGATGATTCCCGGTGAACTTGGGACACATGCATCTGATGAGTCATGATCAGCCAACACAAATAATGTTATTTAAATATTCGACACCGTGGGATAATGTTCAATATGTAATATGAAGGGGAAATAGCATCAAATGACATGTGTATGATGGTAACAAATTACTAAAATATATTATCACATATCTCTCCAACCACCCATCCTTGCATCCTTCCACCCATCCATCCGAGTAGAAACAGAACAGGACAAGCACAGGCCATTATTAGCAGTGGTTGATTCTTTTCAGAAAGAAGTCCTTACATTACACATCCCTTGATATGTGACAAAGGTGGCAAGACAAAGTCAGTGGGAGGCACACATTTATCTCCGGTGTCCTCGAGAGTAATTTTTGTTTTCTTATGAATTCTACTTGTGTCTTCCAAGTTTGTTATGATAGAATATGATACTTGTAACCAGAAACATAAGCATTCTAGACAACAATTAGGTCAGCTCCCTGCGATCTGGAAGACGTGCCCCTGAGGTGGCACCATCGTTTTCAGGATGTCTATGGTATACTCAGTTCTTGGGGAACAGCACTTGACCAGGGTCATCACTCCTACACTGAAAGGGTTTACAGAGATGTCCCTTCTTCTGCCACATCCCATAGAGACACAGACCATTCCTGGGACATTTACATTTTTTAGCCCCTTGAGGAGAAACTGGGGGCAAAGCTTTTTCAGGACATGTCACATGCCTAAACTTTCCCAGAGAGAATTGCATTCCCTGAATAAAAAAAAATCCTGTGAGTTTAGTCACAGATCAGTGTGTTTATTACACCTGATGACAGATAGCATTAATAGCGACAAAGAGGCCAACAGCAGGTAACACCTTTCACACGCAAAAGGAAGCCAAGAAATAGGCAAATATGTCCAATTTTTGAACATATCTTAGTTTACTACCATCCTTTGGAAGGTTGGAAGTCAGTGCCAACTGATTTCCAACTGTTCAAAAGCATGGATATTCTGTGCTTGAAAATGCTCCACGGGGGCTACAAGCCCAGTAGGTTTTCTTTAGAATCATTATTTTTTGTTCTCTCTCTGCTCCTTTTTCTCCGGAATTTATCTCGATCCATGTTATTACCAGAAGCCAAACCAGAACCCTCTAGAAATGCTACAGAGAGTTCAAACACAGATCTGATTATCCTAAATTCCAGGGTCATCTTTCGCACAATCAACTGATTAGTTCTTTAAGTGTTACAGTGATCCACATCTGTGCTCTTCTGGGTGCCTCAGAGCTATGGGCTAAGGACGTTGGTGTGACTCTTGCCATGCTGTTACATATTACACAAATCAGACCTTTATTAGATTGTTATTAACAATCCCATGGGTTCTTTTTAAAGGATACTGATTTTCATCCATGCAGAAAGAGTCCCAAGTAATAAAACTGAAAAATGATTCCCTCCACTCCCAATTCTACACATATTTCTATCTAGGGCATGCATGATATTGCCGTAAATATTGGGTGACACGCTCCTTTCTTTGTATTGGTCTTCCCACAATGGTCATTATTTACCTGCTTTAAGGTGACTGTGTTCCTTGTAGCTCTCTGCTGGGACTTCTGGGGGGCCCTTAAACATCCTCAAGGTCTTGCATTGGGACCTATGCATTTCTGCTTTCCAAGCGAGGCTCATCTATAACGTTTTAATGAGTGGGGCAATTACTCATGGGCATGAGAAAATCTCTTACAATGCTCTCTTGAGTCCTGTCCAAGTTTGAGGTAAGAGATAATTGTGCCTCTGGTTGGGAGCTCCATACTCTGTTTATGATATTGGGGCTTTGTTTGTCTTTCAGTAACTTCACGATTTCCCTCCCTCCCTGCCAACTTTTATGGAAATGATCTTCTTGCTGCCTGAAGTGTGTCATTTTGCTTCTTGCCAAGAAGAAAGCTTCTCTATAAGGAAAATCACCCATCTCTTCCCTTCTGTAGCCATCTGATTTAATTATGCACTGTGCTTGGCCCCTAGAGAGCCAGAGAGGAATATGAGGAAGTCCTGGCTTGATCACCAAGCCCTAGGGTCTTTGTCAATTATCCTCTGGCACCCATGAGTCTGGCCAAATTTACAGGCATGTCTGTCTCTTAAAACATGTCAGCCCTGAAGAGTGAATTACTTTTTTTTTCCTGGAGCTGCTATAAGTAGAACAATCTTTTCCATTAAAACCTGTTTTGCTTTCTGCCCAATACCCTAGAGCCTCCCGAATGCACCTTCCACGTCCTATCTGCAGCCTGGAGACAATAGCTGAATATCATTACTTGTTTGCCAGGACTTGTGGCATGCACAGAGGTGGTGTCTTCTAGATGGAAGGACAGGTACCTGTAGGGAGACAGAGGTGAGCCTGAGAGGACCGTGCTTTCTGCTCTGAGCTCATGAGAGAATTCTTTGCTTCTCTGAGCTTCCATTTTCTTACCGGAAACATGGAGATAAAACTGTCTACCTCTGACAGTGATGGGAAAGCAAGCAATATCAGTTAAGGGACACAAAAATAATAGGAAAATGATAAAAATACAGCGTGTCTATTCAGAGATGAATATAAGAAATGCAGCATGTATAGATCAGAGCATCGTTGTTCAACCCTCCTTGGAGAAGCTTCTTCTTGCAGTAGATGGTAGTTAACACAGACACTGAGAGGTAGTAGAGCATTCGATTCTAAATGGGATCTCTGGATGGCACCCCTCCCCTCAAGGCTCAGGGATCTCTGCTGAAGAGGAGGCAGAAAGACCAAGAACCAGAGGTTGTTGATGACTCCCAGGAAACAGCATCATCCAGACACAGCAGGGCCGATGCACGTGAGAACTCGCAGAGACTGTGACAGAACGTACAAGACCTGTGCAGGTTGACACCAGGCAAAATCACAAACAGAGCGGAGGGGAAGCAGACATGAGGTCCCACAGCAAATCAAGAAGCCATTTTCAAGTGATTACTTCTGGGAAAAAGAAAATCAGTTTTCTATAATGGTGCGCCACTGGGCATATCAACTACATTCCAGGGCAGGCCCCACGTGGTCAGGGGTAGATGAACAACACAAATGAACTCTGTCGTTTTTGTTTGGGCATTTTTTTTTTAGTTTTTGTTATTTTTTCATGTTTCTTTTTGAGAGAGAGGGAAAAAACTGAAGACGCATGAGTAAGAAGGTGGAGAATATCTGGGAGGAGTTGAGGGAGGGAAAAGAATACAATCAAAACACTGCATGAAAAAATTTTAAATAAAAATAATAATTTAAAAAGAAAAGTAGTGTTTATTAATTTATGAATCGTGAGTGAATGAATGTTTCCCCACAGAACTTTGAACATTTCTACTGTGTATGTGTGTGTGTATGTGCGGACATGTGCATGTAAGTGTGTATGCATGCAGATACATGTGTATGTAAGTGTTTGTGTACACAAGTGTATATGTGTATGAAAGTGTTTGTGTGTATATGTGTGTATGTATTACAGGCATATGTGTTTATTTGTGTGTGTATATGTACATGCAGATATGTGTATGTGTGTGTGTGTGTATATGCAGGCCAGAGGTCCCCATTACTTACCACCTTATATTTTGAGAAGGCCTTCTCACTGAACTCAGAGCTCACTGGGTTCATTATGTTGGCTGGCCAGTGAGCTGTGGGAACCCATCTGTGCCCATGTCATCAGTGCTGGCATTACAGACATACGGCTATGCCCAGCTTTTCATGTGGATGCTGGGGATCCGAACTCAGATCCTCATTTTTGCAGCCCTTCACTGATCTGCCCAGCCTCTGTGTTAGCAGTTATTTTATTTCATCTTTTTTGAGGGATACACAGAGCAAGTCTACTTCAGCGCTTGCTATACCCCTTTAGGATTCTTTATATGTGACAGTTCTTCATATGGACTCAAGAGAGGCAGCTCCCAGTCCCGTTCTTCTGTGTTCTCAGGTTCCAGCACAAGGTCAGGCACGGAGGAACAGAGGAGGAGGCCCGGATGTGATTGTTGGATAGGAGAGAAAGAAGGAAGTGAAGGCATGGCAAGAGGAGGGAAAGGAGGAAGGAAGCCAGACTTGATATTCTTAGAAGCGCAATCAGGGGACAGTTGGAGCTCTCTACGAAAGCAGCCACGGCATAGAACCTGTTATTACACCTTGGCTGCAAGCATTGTTTTCGTATTTGGGAGGAAATGCATTATTTGTGTTTTGGAGCAGCCCGATCAATCTGGTCTCTCTAGCCCTGCCCCAGACTCCCCCTGTAGTAGTGTGGGCAGAAGGAGAAGGCCCTTGGGTCGATTCGATAATGAGGCTAACGATGTTTTCCAGCTCCGAGCCAGAGACTCACAGTGAACATAGCCCTCCAAGGAGCATTCTTGGGTTTCTGCCTTACCCTCAACCCTGCATGTAGCGGCCTGTATCATGGAAGGCTCTAGAAGGTTAAGGATGATGGCCAAATACTGTTCTAAATAGGTTCGAGTATTTTGGAAAACACACTCAGCCAGAGCAGCGCTGTCAGATTTCCACTTCCAGGCCGTTCTTCACTGAAACAAAAGAACTTTGCTGTTTCCCAGGAGTCTTAAACATATTACAGAGGCCTTTTCCTGTCTTGAATAACCTTAAAGTTTGTAACTGAGCCAGACACAGACAGGACAAGAGCATTGGCTGTAAGTGTTAATGATTGAGGTTCTAATTCCCGCTTTGTCAAGGACTGGCTGTGTGACTCTTAGCAGCTTCCAGACCTCTCTGATGACACTTTCTTGTTTAGTTCATTATAAGGTTTGCTGTGTATCAGGCACCATGTCTGGCCCATGTCAGATCCTCAGAACACATATGGCAGTGGTTGGAAGGGAGATATTTTTGGCCATATTAATAACAAAACAATCACAATATCTTATTTGTATTTTAAAATTATTTATATTTAAGTTTTTAGTTTATGTGTATGTGTATGTTGGAGAGTATGTACATGTGGGGGAAGTTGCCTTCTGAGGTCAGAAGGGGGCATCAGATTCCCTGGAGCTGGATTTATAGGTGATTATGTGTGGCCTGACTTGAGAGGTGAGTGCTAAGAACCAAATTTGGGTCCTCTGAAAGAAAGGAACTTGGTCTTACTTCTGAGCCATTTCTAACCCTCTACATAGTTACTTATGTCATCTTTTCAGGGCCACAGCTGGCCTTATGAGGCGCCATAGCTGCAGATCCCTCATCCTTGGGGGGCAATGACAATTCCAGCTGTCCTGGAGACTCCCAGCACTTCCCCCAAAGCTACAGATCACAGAATCCACTCAGAGGGCTCAGTCAGCTGATGCGTGTGGTGGCTGCTGTTTACACACACAAATGTCCTACCAGTGGTGGCAATTCTTCTCCTCAGTGACACAAGCAACCACAAACAAAGTCCGGAATCCCTGTCTGTGCCCTGGTCACCCACCTCAGTGTGTGCCATCCAGCTCCCTCATCTCTGTGATCCACACGTACACTGCGCTATGGAAAAGCAGAAACGCAGAACTTAATCCATCCTTCCTTTTGAGGCTAAATCATTTCTGATTTTTAAAACCCACAGCCTGGGCTGGACAGGGGTAGCCTCTTCCACACTCTGCTCACTGAATTACAGGGCACATGGCTGCCTCTCTAGAGCACTGGTTCTCTGTCAACCCAGTTTGTCCTGCAGGGGCCATTTGTCAACTCTAGGGAGGGTTTGGTTTTCAAGGCCACTGGGGGTTGTCTGCTTATACAGGCCACCAAAATGCTGCAATTCAGAGGATGGATTCCCACAACAAAGAATTATTCAACCAAAAATGTCAACAGTGCTGAGATTGAGAAATCGAAGAACAGGGGGCCTGGAGCCCAGAGGACTTCTAACAGTATGTGTAAACATCATGTACCAATGGGTTTAGAAAGAACAGGGGGCCTAGAGCCCAGAGGACTCCTGACAGTATGTGTAATCATTATGTACCAATGGTCAGTGTGGTACATGGAGAAACCGAGTCAGAAAGACTATATCCTGACCAGAAAACAACCACATACGGCCTTCCTGCCAGGTCTGTGTTTATGGTGGAGATCAGCCCGTAAGACAGAGCGGGATGTTAAATCTTTAAACCTCCTTGAAGGTGCCTGGCTATGGTGCTCCGCAAGGCTTATAGCTCTTCAGTCTAGAACTATTCACAGGAGTAACTATAAATTCCTTGCCTTCTACTCCCAGAGTGTGCAGAGGCTGTGTCCTATTTAGGTATGTTTACAGAGTTTAGGAGGAACTGTCAGGGAATAAATATTTAAAAATTGTGCGATTGAATGATTATGTCAACACAAACATGCCACTCCATGCTGTAGTAATATTACTTTTATTTATGGTTATCATTCCATTTTTAAAAACTTTAATTTTTTAATTTTTGTAAGTTTTTAGGCTTATGTTGCAAGATTTTATAAGTTTATTTACTGTGGATTGGCCTCCCAATGTCTGACTGCCTTTGGGACAATGATGAGTTCTGGAATATTCAGTGCTAATGCATGTATGCATATGTGTCAGTGTTGATGCATGTGTGCATATGTGTCAGTGCTTATGCATGTATGCATATGTGTCAGTGTTGATGCATGTATGCATATGTGTCAGTGCTGATGCATGTGTGCATATGTGTCAGTGCTGATGCATGTGTGCATATGTGTCCGTGCTGATGCATGTGTGCATATGTGTCATTGTTGATGCATGTGTGCATATGTGTCAGTGCTGATGCATGTGTGCATATGTGTCAGTGCTGATGCATGTATGTGTATGTGTCAGTGCATGTATGCATATGTGTCAGTGCTGATGTATGTATGTATATGTATCAGTGATGATGCATGTGTGCATATGTTGCACATCCATGGGGTGATGCTGTTCCATGGGGCACCTTGCTAGGTGGATCTAGTCAGGCTGCCCCTGTAACACCCTTACAACTCTGTGCCTTTGCCTTCAGCCCTCACCCTGAGACTAGAGGGAGGCTCAGGGAGGTTGAGATGCCAGCTTTTGGCTTTGTTTGCTTTCACGTTTGCTCCTGGCCTTTCCTTAATCTCCTCCACGTCACGGTGAGGCTGACTTTGCAGGAAGTCTGTTCCTCTGTGCGTTAGTTACTCCTCTTGTTGCTGTGACAGAGAACCAGCTAGAAGCAATTTAAGGGAGGGAGGAAGTGTTTTGGCTTAAGGTTTAAGTAGATCCTGCCTATCATGGGGGTAAGTCACAGCATCTGGAGCTCTGTGGAGATGGTGAGAGCTTACAGCCGTAGCTTGTTACAGCTCCATAGATTAGAAAGCAGAGACAGGGTTCAACTGGAAGCAGGTTGGAACTGTAACCTTCAAGGCCATCTTCTAGCAGCCTATTCTTCCAGGCAGGTCCCACCTCCTAAAGGTCCCACAGCCTCTCCAAACAGGGCCACCAGCCAGGGACTAAGTGTTTGAACACGTGAGCCTACAGGGGACCATCGTCCATGGAAATCATAACAATCATGTTCTCACACCAGTAGGTTTCTGTTTGGATTTGGCCTAGGGATGTATCAGCTGGGAACCAATAGGAGGACAGAAAGCGAAAGCCAGGGAATTTCTCCTCACCTCTGGTCTTGGACACTACTCCTGAGGGTGCCATATTTCCTCCCTATATCTTGGTAGATCCAAGTTCAGAGCTTGGTTTAACATGAGAAAGAAGATAAAGCAATATATACACAATGTGAAACAGGATCTGAGAAGGAGCTTATGAGCCTAGGGAGCCTGGAAGCTTAAAGTCCACATTAAATCAGCTACCACTGAGATTCTAGCTGCCACAGGGTGACCCATCTTCCCTCCCTGCTGGGAAGGGTCAGCATCTCCCCGCCTACTCAAACGCTCCAGCTCCACCGTTGCTTCTGGAATCAATTATTTGTATTGAATTACTTCTGTATTAGAGAGGCTGACTTCTTATTTTTCGGGCTGGATATCAGATAATAACGAGGTCAATCAGTGTAAAAATATCGATGATGTGTCTTGGTTATACATCACCTATACCAAGAAGACTTCTTGTTAGGAATGGTTCAACAGAATGGAAAATCAAGGTAGTGTACCCCCCAAAACCTTTTAGCACCCTTGGATGTCTTTTACATGACAGCTCACAAGAAGCTCTTATCCTTGAGATGTTCTGAGAAGAGCATTTTGAAGTTAGAGAGTGAAGCTGTGTAAGCTCGGTCCTCACCAAGTTTACTAGAAGTCAACATAAGACTTCATCCATTCCTTTGAGTGTCCTTTGGACATTGACTAGTGGTCACACTGGTGAGCGTTCAGCCACCGTAAGGAAGCATGGAAGGCAGTGGTAAGGATGATCTGGCATGAGGGCGTGGGGGGTTGATTTGGAAGCACGTATCTCCCATGTTTTAGAAAGACAACAGTGATAAGGAGGATAAAAAAGGAGGAGGGGTGAGCAGGCAGAGTGGCTAGTGAGGGCCAGAGTCCAGCCAATAGGTGGAAAGATCCAGGGCTGTCAGGGCTATATAGAAGGAAGTGTCAAGAGTACCTTGGATTTCTAATACGAGGAGAGGGGGTGTCTAGCTACAACGGAAGACTATATTATCTTATTTTTTCTCTTATTGTTTTTATTGAGCTATACATTCAGAAGACTAGATTCTTAAGGGATTAAGGGTATCATGACATCTCTTAGGAAGAGGATTATGGAAAGAGAAGAGGTCCTAGGAAGAAGGAGCCAGAAAGGCCACACCCAGGAGTGGACAGAAGAAGAGGTATTAAGTGATGGCATGGAGATCCAGAAGAGCAGGCAGCTTCCTAGGAGTGGGAGAGAGTTGAATTAGATAATACCGAGGTGTGGACAGGTTGGAGGTGAATTCACTGGGTTTTCAAAGGGCACTAGTGACTTGTAGGTACCATCATTGCAGGCCCCTGGGGAGGACGTGAAGGTCTTTTCAGAGCTCCAAGGTGACTCTCAGGAGAGAAGCCCCGTGGGTGTGGGGTACTCTGAGCAATATACACACAGTGCTAGCAGGAAGGAGATGGGATCCAAGCAGGGGCTGAGAACACTTCTGGAATGCTTGCAGAGGAGAGGCTGTGGCTCAGACATGGGTGAGGGAGAGGGGCTAGCTTGGATGAAACAGCGTCTTCATCCACGGGGCCCTTTGATTTCCAGGCAAGTGCTGTGGGGTGGGCTTCTTTATCCTTGTCTGGCCTGTGAGTGTCAGTAAATCTTTCACTAAGAGTGCTAACCAGGGAACCAGATTTGTTCCTGGCTGGTGAGCTGGCTGCTCGGATTCTGGAACCTGTGCTCAGAGCTCAGTGCCATGAGGACATGGGTGCCACCAAAGGATGATTTACCTTATGGGTGAGATAGAAAATGAAAAGAGTTGTGTATGTGTTTAAAATATATATGGATTTTGTCTCTATTCTTTTGTACCATAATACTCCTTGCTGAGGGAAACAGACAGAGAGAAAGAGAGAGGGACAGAGAGGCAGACAGAGATAGAGACACACAGAGAGAGAGAGATTATCAAAGAAACTTCAGGCCTCCTAGGTTCTGATCTGGAGCTGGGCACCAGGCCAGCACGGCTTGTCAAACCAGGTTCCGTGGGAATGTGCCCAGGGCTTCTGAGAACACACAGCTCTGATCGGTGTGTACAGGCTTGTTTGACTTGAGCTGGTTTTTGCTTTCCATCAAAGGGACACCTGAACCTCCCCTGTAGGTAGTAACTCCGGCTCCGTCCCCACCGCTCTTGTTTGCTTTGGTTACAGGTACTCAGCGGAGGAAGCCTCTGTTTTGGTGAATGGATCCTTTCTGATTGCTGAGAGCATTCTTGGCAGAAGAAACTTTTCCACTCCATGGCTACCCCCATGGAGGGCCTGCTCTAGGCCTCAAACTCCGCCAGGGACGTTGTGTGCCTCTGATTCACAAGCATGCTGGCCAGGTGACTGCTACCACATTGCATGCGGACACTGCAGCTCTGTGAGGGTCACTGAGCTGCCCAGAACAATGCAATCCTGAGGTTTATGTTGTGTCTTTCTCCAACTGCCTCTTACTCATCACTGAGACCGATTCACCATTTGTCCTTGTGACAAGTAGCCACCATATTAACCCACATGCCCCATTATAGGGCCCCACAGCTTAGTCTTCTGTTGTTCCCTTTAGAATAGAAGCTGCCCATAAAAATGGCAGTAAAACTCTTTACAGCTCTCCTCTTAGCCTTCGGTCAGGTGAATCTGACCACATCATGCCTCTGTTTCAAAGCTTTCCGTGGCTCACCATAGCTGCTGGACAGAGGCCAGACCTCTTCCTTTTGCATACACAGCATCTCTTCATGACTTGGTGCCTGCTCATTTCCCGAGCAACACCTTCCACAGTGCCTGCCCCCAGACCACTTAGGACACCACACATGACACTGAGCAGCTTCCTGTGCTCCTTGGCCCTTCTTCATGTCTGACGTTCTTTGGACCTGGCTTTCCCTTATCCATTTCCTTATTTGGTGAACTCAAACAAGTACCTTCTCTGTATTATTACTTCCAAATTGCCCAGGTGGGGTGGGTTCTGGAACATTCCACATGGAATTTTCCTTGGTTAGCTTTCCGACTTTCATGAAGCTCCCAGGTAGACAAGTCAAATTCTCTACACCTTGCTGTTACTGAAGGAGCTCTTGGCCCTGTGTGAGCTGGTAGCAGTCAGTGGGCTTTTACTGGGACTCTGCATTTCCAGAGATGCCTCAGAGTTTATGACCTCAGAGTCTGGTGGGTCCCACTGGAGGTCCCATTTTCATCACAGTGTGTAGACTGGAACTAGCTGGAGACAGGTAGGTGAAGGGAGGAGTCCATCTCACTTTGCTGGACTAGGTTCAGCTTACACACGAAGGATAATGCCTTTTCTGTGTCTATTCTGCCTCCAAGGATGCCTGGCAGTCTGGTGAGAAAGTCCTAACAAGGAGCGTCTTGTGGTCCCGCAAAGAAAGAGAGCAGGTGCTTAATGAGATAACTTTAATTAGGGCTTCTCTTAGTTTGGAATAAATTATTAAGTCTACGTGGGGGCTAGGGTCGCAGTATCACCATCTCCTTCCTTCCTCCACCAATGTTACTATGGCATTTACACACACACACACACACACACACACACATGTTCTACTAATCTCTATCTGCGTGTCAAGTAGCTACTTCCTAAATTTGGACTAAATTGAAAAGCTCTTTGCGATGGATGGAGAAAACCCTATTTTCAGTTTAAGGATGAGGGAACTGAGGTTTAATTGCGTTTTCAACAACTGTATCCTCTGTGTGTGTGTGTGTGTGTGTGTGTGTGTGCGTGTGTGTAAACAAGGTCTTACTGTATAGCACTAGCTTCTCTCAAGCTTCAGCCTCCCCAGTGCAGGGATTAGTAGCATAATCTTCCGTCCCCGGTTTAACCTTATTCTTTTAAAATAGAGTGTCCTTCAGTTTTCCATAGAAAATGCTAACATTAGTTGTAGCCAAAGCCCATCCAATGTTATTCTAAGACCCTGTGGGTCTCGTCTGCTCAGTCCATTGTCATTATGAACATGTCCAGAGGGAAAGCCATCTCCTTCTTCATTCTTTATGGCCCTTTTATCCTTGCTCAGGGCCTGAGTGCCCATCTATTTCCTTAGCCATGAGCTGTGAGATGGGGGTGTGGCAGTTTCTCTTGGTGTCTGTTTATTCGTGGTAGCGCTTATCGATGATGTATGCCCAGTGCTGAGCCGATTTCTTCCATAGATGTTCCACATTCCCTCTTTGTGGGATTTTTAATATTTGTCTTCAAAAGTTAGATTTTTTTTTAAAATGTAAGATTTTAATTCTTCTTGGGAGTTAGAAAAAATAATCCTTATTCAGTCATGCTGATGACTAGTCTAAGAAGGACAAGATGGATTCTTGGATGGTTCAGTCCCAGGTAAAGTTCTGGCTTTACAAACATGAGGTTCTGAGGTGGGTTACCAGAATTGACCCCAAAACCTGGGTATGGGGCATGGTGGCATGTGTGTGTAACCACAGTGCCAGCCAGCCAGAGACAGCACCATCCCTGGGGTTCCCTGATAAGCTGGTCTAGCTTAATTGGTGCGTTCCAGGCCAATGAGAGCACCTGTTTCAAAGGAGGTGTATAGTATTCTTGAAGATGATGCCAGAAATTGTCCTGTGTCCTCCGTGAATAGCTACACTCATATGTTTGCATGCACATATACATGTAGACACACATGCTGTACACAGACACAAGCATCAAAACAAAAAGAGAACAGGGCACCCTTGTCTAGTGAGTGAAAGCTACTGAAGGGTACTGTTGGCCCTACCGTGCTGGTTCTGTTCTTTCTAGTTAGTCTACAAACAGAGTAGGTGTATGGTTACTTCTTGGCCACCCTATTGTCTCTGATAGCTCTACTGTTGGATGGTCTTTGTGCACTCTCAGACTTGTCAGCACGGCCCAGCTTCCAGGTTCCTGCAGTGGACACCTCGCTTCACCCATTTGGAGCATTGAACCTGTGAAGGCCCCATAAACCCATCTGTCCCAGTGTGCCCTTATTCTCAGAGACGGCTGGGTGAGGCCCCCATAGGGGAGAGTCTCCCACGACATGCGTGGAGCAGTAGACGCAGAACTGCCACTGGCCACCCCTGAACCTTGAATCAATTCATCTTGTTGCTCATGTCCACCCTTGATGGAATTGCCATGAGTAAATGAGCCACTACATGGTGTCAGTTCGCTTTCTAGGATGCACAGGCTAGGACTCTTGTGTGTGCCGAGTTTCCTCATAGACATCATTGTCTTCTCTTTGATTCTATTGAGAACATGTGATCTCCTATAGGACAAGGGACTAGCAGTGTGTTGAGAGAGGTTTTACCTGCTCTGCTAAGTAGGTAGGGGCCTGAAATGTAGCCATCCCTTTGACACAGGGATGCAGACTCTCAAGGCCCATTGCTATGTGAATTTGGTTGGCTGCTTCTCTCACACTGCTGAGCGGGTATCTGTATTAGAGCATAGGAATTGATAAATAAACGTAAAATAGCTTTGTTTGCTATAAACTACAACCAGACATGTGTGCATATTGTATGTCTTTCCAAAGAATTCAGCCTGGGTGTTAGTTACACAGTCTCTTGTCTTGATAATGCGTTACCTGGAAAAGGAGGTATTGGGTTTCAAAACTGTGGCCAGAATGGGGTTGGTGGAACTATTTCCTCAGAGCCTGGGAAAGAGGTTTACAGAGATAAAGTCATTTCACAAGCTGTGACTTAAAATCAAACAGATCTGCAATTTTTGATTCTATTCAAAAGAGAGAAAAAGGCAAAAGGGAGAGACTTGACTGACTTTCTTTTTTTGTGATTTTCCCATTTTGCTTATTTCTTTGCTTCTTGCTTCCAAGTGTGAGTAGGGAGAGTGCCAAGCTCTCAGGTGAGGTAGGCCTCAGTCCCCAGAATTTATATCTGACCCAAGGCTGAAACAATGAACACTCCCAAACTGAAGCAATACAAACCCCAGGTCTATTGTGCATTCTGTGAGTTGAGGGGAACTTTGCTTAGACTTTAAAAAAAATAACATTGTTTTGTTTCATCAAATGTTTGAACATTTTCTATGACAAATCTTAGGCTAGGCCATAAAGGATGGAAGCAGGGACAAGACAGCATAAGGAATGATTAGACTTTTTACCCTTATTGCATTTCATATATCCGATTTCTTAGAATTTTCATAGTTCCTGATGGCTTGTTTTGCGCGTGGAGAAATTGAGGACCATTTGGTGTGAGTTTCCTTTGGGGACAGAAATGGAATTGTAATCTAGAGTTTGATTCCCACAGATCCTTTTTTTTCTACTCCACACTTCCTAGTTACCTATCAGGAAGACACACGGAACAGCATCCTCTTTCTTTCTCTGCTGCGGATCACAAGCCTAAGCTTAGGATCATTTGTTTCACTTGAAAGCCTTAAAAGATAGATTTTCAACCTATGGGTTGTGATCCCTTTGACAACCTTCTGTCTCTGAAAGTATTTATATTACAATTCATAATAGCAGCAAAATTACAGTTATGAAGTAGCATTGATAATAATTCTATGGTTGGGGTCACCAAAATAGGAGGAACTGTTTTAAAGGGTTGCAGCATTAGGGACGTCGAGAACCACCCACTACCTTAATTGATAAAATCCACTAAGACTGAAGATTGCTCAGGCCTGAGATTCTCAACTATATTTAAACACTAGACTGGCTCAGGATGATGGATTTTATGTCCCTATGGTGAAACGACACCTACTGGCACCAATGACTTTCCTTTGAGGTCATGAAAAGAGATATTTTATATCTACCATAAACTGGGCAGGTTGATGTAGACAGAATTTATAGTTAGGGGATCTGGATTTAAACCCTGAACCCTGTCTTTGGCCAGGTGAAATGGCTTTGTAGACACAAGTAATTCCTGGACAGTCCTGACAACCTCTTTAATCTCTGGAATCAACACATAGTAGGGGGAGAGAGAACTGACTCTGAAAATTATTCTCCGACTTCTACACATAGTGTGATATCTGTATGTTCATTCTCTTTGTTTGTTTGTCTGCCCATCTCTATCTATCTCTTTCCATACACATACAGACATATGATGATGATGATGATAATTGATATGGAATTCCCCTCTGTATGTTGTGAATATGTTTTTATTACCATTGGTTAATGAATAAAGTTGTTTTGGCCAGTGGCTTAGCATAGTGAAGCCAGGCAAGAAATCTGAACAGAGATATAGAGACTAGGCAGAGTCAAGGAGATGCCATGTAACTGCCAAAGGAGACAGACACTCCAGAACCTTACCAGTAGGCCACAGTCTCATGGTGATTCACAGATTAATAGAATTTATTAACTTAAGATGTAAGAGCTAGTGAGGAATATGCTAAAGTCATTGGCCAAACAGTGTTGTAATTAATACAGTTCCTGTGTGATTATTTAGGGGTCTGGGCGGCTGGGAAACAAATCATCAGTCTGCCTACAAATAACAATGATAATAATAAAAAATTAAAAATTAAATCCCATTATTACCAAATTGATGGTGTTGGAATATTTCTCCTTGACTCTAAAGGAGAAGCAAAAATAAACTTCATACTGCAAAGAGAATTCTTAAATTGTTACCATTAAAAAAACCTCTTCTAATAGTTTTTTCTTTGGGGAAAACATGGAGATAGAGGTCTAGAAATTGTTTATTTATAACGTTATAACTTATAACATAAAAAGGTCATACAAGGGATCCCATTAGTCACCTCTTTTCTGAACTAGTCCCCAAATGTAAATATAGCCACACCTTCTTGTATACATTCTTCATTGTCTCTCCATTGTCCACAGCATAAAGTTTATTTATGTCAGTTACTTTCCTTTAACTGTGATAAAACACCATAATTAAAAGCAACTTGAGGAGGAAAGGGTTTATTTGACTTATACTTCCAGGTTACAGTCCATTGCTGAAGGAAACCAGAACAGGAACTCAAGGCAGGAACCATGGAGGAATGGCTTGTTGGCTGTATTATGGCTCAGTTAACCAGCTTTCTTATCAGGGCCACCTTCCCAAGGAATGATAAATTTCATGCTCTGCTAGGCTCTCCTACGTAAGTAATAATCAAGGTAGTCCTTCACAGACAAACCAACAGACCAACCTGATCTAGGCAATTCCTCTACTGAGTCATCTTTCTGATGACTGTAGGCTATGTCAAGTTGACAATTAATGTTAACCAGAACAAATTCAAGCTCCCTGATACTTCATCTGAAGCAGTGGGAAAAATCATGTTTTTATACCTTGCATTTGAGTGATGACAGAACATGGTAACACTTGCCAGGAGGGAAGCCATTGCTATTTGAATTACGTCAACTGCAGATCAACTGTGTGCTATCTTATTCATTGATGCATACAACCATTTTTGCCTTGTTTATTTATTTATGCCCTTTTATACTTTGGCTTCTTTATCTACTGTTTCTTTATCATCTCTCCATGTACCCCTCCATCCTTCCAACCATTTATTAATACATTCACTGTTTTTCTCACATATGCAACTAGTCACGCACTGTTTTTCTTTCTTTTTGGAGTCCCTTTGGTTTGCCTTCCTACTTTTTATGGCTGCTTCGAATTTTCTCCTAAGTTGGAATTCTGGCCATCAGTAGTCATTCTGTGAGACCACCCAGCCTAGATCTATCCTTTCTACATATAAAGGCGGTGGCAAGGAGCAGAAAGTGAAGTAGCTGGGTGATTTAGTTATATGCATGGATATGCCTTTACCCAGAGATTGTGCTTTTTTCCCTCTAAACTTGAAAGTATGGACTAGAGTAGCTATCAGCTAAGCTTGGACTCCAGCTTGAGAGCAAATCTAATTCTGCTTGTGCTTGTTAGCTGGGTAACTTTGTATACGCAAAGCAATAACACTTACCCAATAGAGTTGGTGCGATCCTTTGCTTAGGACAGAGTATTAGATGAGATCAGGTGTATAGATATGGTAACAACATGCTCAATATATGCTGCTTTCTATTCTGTTACCTTCCAGATCCCATGTTATCTTTCCCGAGCCTTTGAAAAGAGCTATTTCTATTCCTGATCTCATTTGTGAGGAAGCTGAGTGATGAGAGGTTATAGAGGGAGCCCTAAGTCATCAATATGGAAGTGGGGGGGGGGCAAAGAGTAGAACTCAGGTCATATGGCAGTTAAACCAACCCTGTGGGCCATGTTGGCTTGTAGATCCTACAACAGGGGTGTGTGTGTGTATACATACATACATATGTATGTGTGCATATACAATGTATGTATATGTATGTATGTAAGAATTTCACTTTGTGGTAAAATAGTTGTCCAGAGTTGTAGAATGGTGAACTTGTAGAGTAATGAGCACTTCCTGCTTCTGCACATCTTCACTGTGTGCCTTAGTAAAGATGCTTCTTCCTCCCATGCAGGGTGATGGGAGAGTCACCAGCTAGCCCAAGACAGCCATTCCTTTCCAGCTCAGGGTGGACTTTGCAGTCAGGAATTCATAGAATAGCACTAATTTCTCCCCAAATTTCCTCTGGAGGTTGTGCATTTCCTACCAGCAAGACTAAATCCTTCGTTTTCTTCCTTTGCAAAATGATTGCTGGGTGTTATAGCAAAGCACACAGGCTAAGGTGCAGCCTTTTATCTGGGTTCTGGTTCACCGAATCCACTCTCTTCCCTTTTATCAGCATCTTCTAAAAAGTGAGTGAGTGAGCAAGGGCAAGGGCTGTGAGCTTTGCTAATGCGGGCTTGCTGGGAATACAAAGCTGTGTGTCTGACATTGTGGCGTGTTCTTTCCCCTTAGCTCTGTCTGATGCATTCCTGAGTCATTTCAACACACAGGCTGTGCGCGGTTCTGGGTTACCGCTTTTCTCTTCGCATCAACAAGCTGAGCTTGGGTTCTGCCTGCAGAGCAGATGGAGGGACATCCTTCTAAGGTCCACAGTGAGGACAATCAAGCGTTCTAAGGACTGCCGAGTCAATATGCATTTTCTACCTCTGTTGGATGACTAAAGATGCTCAGCTGCAGGTTTGTCACCAGTGAGCCTTCCAGAGATGAGGCTTTGTCTTCCGTAGCCATATCATGAAGGCATAAGTCATAAACAATCCCACACCGGTTCGGAATTATAATTAATAGAATAGTTATTTATTTAAAGGGGAAAAAACTTACAGATCACTGTCCCAGACCACAGCCCTCTGCGCAATCAGGAAAGGAGCCTAGTCGCTGGAAGCCAGAGAGAGAAAGCAGAGGGCAGATGCTGCTTTTTTAGAGAGAGACCACGCCCCAATGGGCTGGTATCTCAGCGGCAATTGGCTGAAGGAGTGGAAGGAGCTCCCGCAACATATCATATACATTCTTTACCAGACTGAACGAATCAGGTGTTTCATAACCTTTACATGGTATTTCAGCAATAAAGCCAAAGGCCTCCCTGCTTGCCACACATCTTGTCTGAGATTGGGACTGGGAGCTGGGTGTCAACATCATCTTCTTTGACTCTAATGGTCAAGTATAGGAGTCAGCAGAGAGATAAATGAGCCACTAGTGTAAAAATTGTGTCATTAGTGGCATTGATAAAATAGTAACTGGAGTTGACCAGCAGAAACAGTGCTAGGTTGCAGCATCCTTCTTACTTCACTGTGTGTACCAGTCATTCTCAACATGTGAGTCTCGATCCCTTTCGGGTAAAACAACCCTTTCACAGGGGTCATGTATCAGATGTCCTGCATAACAGATACTTACATTACAATTAATAACAGTAGCAAAAATTAGTTATGAAATAGCAATGAACATAATTTTATGACTGGTAATCACCACAACATGAGGACCTGTATTAAAGGGTCACGGTATTAGAAAGGTTGAGAACCACTGCTCTATACAGGACAGATTGGAATGATCTTCTAGCCATGGAGTCCTGGGTCCTACCACAGTGCATTTAGTAGGAGCTCAATAAATGAAAGCTGAAAGAATTAAGAGAGGCTTAGAGGGTTTCCCCATCACTTCTACCCATGGTTAAGGAACATAATTGATCTACAGTAAATGGGGCTTAGCAAAGAGTCAACACACCATGGCCCAAGGATAAAGTCCATCTGTTTCTGTAAATAAATAAAAAAAATCAGAACACAAGCACATCCCTTTGTTTACATATTATTGATGCCTGTTTTTGTGTTACAATTGCAGAGTTGAATTATTGTGATAGAGACCGTATGACTCCTAAAACCTAAAATATTTACTATCTGGACCTTTGCAGGAAAAGTTCACAGACCTCTGATGCAGCAAGTCCAACCCGTTTTGTCATTCAAGGGAAATCAGAGCCAGGGTGTTTGAATACTGTGAGCACAGTTTTCTCAACTGTAAGTGTGGAGAAGCCAATATCACGCTGTGGATGAAAGAACCTCTTATCCAGTATTTAGATGCGGCCTTTAAGCGACAAGTACCCATGAAACACACAACACAATTACATACAAACTTCAAGTTTTTCTACGTTTTACGGTTGCTGAATTTGCCTTCTCTGTTGTCAATTAAATACTTAACTAGTGCTCAGCAAAGTGAAATCATCTGCTTGGCGTCTCCCTGTGCTCGCATCGTGACTACTCATTTAAAGGGCAGCATTGCATCTAATGCCATTCCATCCTCACTGAGCTCATGGTGCCATGGGGGAGGTCAGCATGGTCTTGTTTAGTGTGTGAACACAAGACAGTAACATTTTGGGGTCGACTTGGCTTTTTCTGAAACCTTTACAGCTAAGAGATTTCTTTTGCTTACCCATGTGGCATGGGAGAGCTTAATGACTCAAGACTCCCTGCTTTCGAGAGAGAAGTCTCTTAACAGGTACAGTCTCATGAGGATGGACTTTGTCGGTGAGTAATAGTTTTGAATTGTGGTTCATGAAGTTTGGTTCATTGCAGAACTCTGACCTTGAAAAGTGGGGAATTCTTCAGCATGATTTTCTCCATGTGTTAAGTACACATGAGGACCTACAGTTGCTCACATATGGTGCGCTCCTACCACCCGGCCTTTCTTTGTAACCACGAGCAAACATTGCTAATCCATCTTTGTAGCTCTAATCTGAGCCCAGTTGTAGCATTACAATCCTCCCGAAATGGTATTTTAAGCTCCCCTTACCATATACGAATGTGGAAACAGAGACAATTCATTTGACATTCGTCATCTAGGATGTAGATCACAATAGGTTGGTTATCTGCAACATGAAATAGAATGGAGATAGCCATATTGGCTTTTACATTAATCAATACATTTACATTAATCAATATTGAAGATTTACCTGAGTTAAAGATTTACGGCCCTGGGGAGATAGCTTATTTGGTTAAGTACTTGCCTTGCAGTCATGAGGACCTAAGTGAGGGTTCCAAAACTTGTTAATAAAAGAAAAAAGCTCAGTTTTGTGTCAGATGCTTTTAATTCTGGTGCTTTGGAGGCAGAGACAGGCAGATCTCTGGGACTCTCAGGCCAGCCAGCCTAGCATACTTGGCAAGTTATAGGTAGTGAGAAATGTGTGCATGTGTGTGTGTGGGGGGAGAGAGAGAGAGAGAGAGAGAAACAGAGAACACTGATGTTGATTCCTAAAGAAGGATATCTGTGCTTGACTTCTGATCTCTAGTCACATGTGCACCCATGTGTACATAACACACACACACACACACACACACACACACACTTCACTGTTAGAAATTCTGTGGTCCATTGAAGACTGAAGGACATTTTGTTGGGACATCATTTCAGAAGTATGGCTCCTGTTATACAGTGTCATAACCAGACAGCTGTGCTTTGCCACATGCAAGCAAGTGCCTATTGAGCTGGAAATCACAGTATGCACACAAGCCACCATGGATCCTGTTAAGTGAAGTTTTGCCTCCCCTGGGCAGTGTGGTCCATGAGTCTGGATTTGGAGTAATGACACAGATGATGCTGATATTGCAGTATTGACCCAAGAAAGCCTGGGAAGAACCCGGAGCCAGACTTGAGGGATCAAAGTCAAAATGGAAGCTTTGGGGAGATAAATTCAAGCCTTCGAAGAGACCTTTACTTTATAATATTCAACAGAAATAACAGACCAAAGACATTTCAAGGAGCCTAACCTTGAATAGCACTTTTATACAGATATGCATAGCAAGAGACTTAACCCAATGCATACAAGGTTTGTAAGAATTGACCTACAGCCTGATCCAGGGGTCTCAGAGCTTTCTCTTGACCCTGCATCACATCACAGGGCAAGTATACCATAGTAACCTCTGTGACTGACTGTATCAAACAGATCCTACGAAATTACACATATGGTAGAGTATAAAGTACGCTGTGTCCTGGGCTCCTCAGAGATAGTGCCTTCCTGGGGGGGAGGGTGTGTGTGGGACTAACTCGTACTCTGTAAATGACCTGTTTTATATTCCAGACCCCGGAGAACAAAGAGTTCCTGGACTTCAGTAGTCACACTGGTACAGCCTGGTACTGGTTGGAGGGTGCTATTGGAGGTGTTATTGACAGCAAAACTCTCTATCCTCTTGTGGTCTTTTCTAACGCTAAACTGTGGACTCACATGCACATTGTACACAGCACGGGATGATTCTTTGCCATTTCTGTTTATGGAAAATATGGTTGCAATAATGAATAAAGCTAAGACCTGTCGTCTCAATGGCAAGACCAGGGTCCAGTTTTATAAAGCCAGAGAGAGCGCAAACAAAGTTTCTTATGGGAAATGATCTATCTACTGGGGGAATGTTTTTCCAGATGATTCCAGCAGTCGTTGGAGCAGGGATACTTGAGAGAGAATCTCAAGTTTTCTCAATGCCTGCCTGTTCTTTTAAATTGCCACCTTCTGATTCTTAGGTCATATAGATTTACACCCTCTTTATTCTTTATTATATAATGGCTGATGGGGATAAGGCAAATTATTACAATGACTGAGACAACCTCAGAAGTAAAATACCACCTTTGAGGGAGATCTGCAGCTAAGCTGTCTACTGTTCTAACTTTCCCATTTTTCTAGATGGCCTATAACCCTTTATGCTAAGACTCCATGTTTATCTCCACAAAGAGGTGATAAATGTGCATCTGAATTGGCTGATTTTGCACATATGGTAGCTCACATTGCACAAAGTGACATCTCACCTCGGATAACTGAGGCCTACATTTACAACAGCAGAATAGTCAAGGCCCGCCAGAAAAACACGGAGAAAGGATTCAGGATGTTCGCAAAAGATAAAGCCTTCCTTTGAGTGGCCTTGTCTTTGTTCTCCCTCCCCCCATGTCTACATTCACTTGTCAGCGATTCTTCCCCACCCTGCTGTCCTTCACAGGACCTCAGCCATCCATTCAATGGATGTGTGCATGATCTGACACACTAGCTGCCCTCATCATGTTTTTCTTTAACAAAGTTTTTCTTTCATTGGTAGGCTGTAGATAGCAAACAAGTCTCAGATATTAGGTGGTAATGAATGCTCAGAAGGAAAAGAAAACTTCATAAATTCATAGTTATAAACACATTCACAGGAGACGTGCTCTCTGATGCTTTAGTGGAACTATTGAACACCATGGAGAGAAGCCCAAAGAGCTGCATGCAGCCGTGCCTCTGGGAGAGATACAGTGCATTGGCTCCTATGGATCACAAGGCCTGACTTTATCTCTATGAATCACTTAGTGCTTAGAACAGGAATGCATGAACTCACAAGTCAAATGCCTCTGATGGAATCTTCCCCTCTCCGTCCTGAGGCTTGTCATGATGACACCCCTTTTTTTCCTGGGAGGTGTCATTCTGTATGGTCCCTTCTTACTTTGTATTCTCCCTCAACCTGAGGAAGGTGCTACTAAATGGACGGGGATTTTGAATGTAGGAGCAACCACATTCCCCGAGCCTCTCTCTGCTGGTACTCTTACCTTTTTTGTACCAATTTCTGTGGGCTTCCCTAGCCACTGATGCTTGTAGATCTAACCAGCTGACTGACCAGTCTTTCCTTACATCCTAGATAAAGAGAAACACAGCAAAACAATCTGATTCTTTTTCAGTCTACAAAATGTGGTATAAATTCAGAGAGAAAGTGATTAGGTTCATGACAAGCATGATTTCTGAATGATGTGCTTTGTCTGGATGTATTTTTAACCACCTTCTGCCTCTCTTTATCTCGGCTCCTTGCTCTGGAAATTGGGGCTTACCAATCAGCTCACACACTCAGGCTAATTCAGTAGAGTCTCAGCTGGGCTGGGCTTTCATTCTATAGGGTCTCCTTTGCACAGTGGAGTATTTGGTTGTTTTCAAAGCAAGACTAAGTAGTCATTGAAAATAGATTTGTATTTCTCTCTCTACCCTCCCAGGAGTAGTTAGACATTCCTCAAGAGTTTGGAAAGAATGAGTGAAGAATTTAAAGCAAAATTGTCTTATTCAGCGTTGAGGGTCCCCTAGAGTTCTGAGAAGGAATTCCATATTAAGAATAAGATCTTTCAACGAGTTCAAAGCTACCTATAGTTCAATATCTGCCACTGAATTTAAAAGCAGCAGAAAGATTAAAACCAGAAAGGCAGAGGAGGGAGGGATAATGAATAGTGCTGAGGCATCCTGGCAGCAGATGGCGGGGGCAGTGTGGTGGTCTGAATGAGAATGACTTCCATAGGTTCATAGATTTGACTGCTCAATCACCAGGTAGTGGCATGATTTGAAAGGATTAGGAGGTGTGGCTTTTTTGGAGTAGGTGTGGTCTTGTTGGAGGAAGTGTGTCACTGGGGGTGGGCTTTGAGATTTTTCAAAAACTGAAGCCAGGCCCAGTGTCTCTCTTTTCCTGCTGTCCAAGGATCCAGATGTAGAAGTCTCAGTTCCTTCTCCAGCACCATGTTTGCCTGTGTGTTGCTATGCTTCCCACCATGTTGAAAATGGAATAAACCTCGGAACTGTAAGCCAGCCACAATTAAATCCTTTCTTTTATAAAATTTGCTGGGGTTGTGGTGTTTCTTCACTGCAATAGAATACTGATTAAGACACACAGGAAGCTGAGAGATTACACCTTCAACCACAAACAGGAGGGCAGAGAGAATGAATTAGAAGTGGGATGAGACTATGAACTCTAAAAGGCACACACATAGAAACACACAGACATACACACAAACACACACAGATATGCACACATAGAAACACATAGACATGCACACACGGATATACACACATGAGTTTCAAAATTCTCATTCACATCTTCTTTGTCATTATCCCCTAATGGAAAAAGCTTAGACTGGTAAAAAGGGCAATGTGTAGATTCATCTCTCCATCATGTGATGTGGTATCCCCTCTGTATGCTGTGAATACCATTGGTTAATAAAGAAACTGGCTTGGCCTGATAGGGTAGAACAGAGCTAGGTGGGGAAAACTAAACTGAATGTTGAGAGAAAGGAGGCAGAGTCAGAGAGAAGCCACGTTGCCCCACTGGAGACAGATGCTGGGAACTTTATCCAATAAGCCACAGCCATGTGGAGGTACACAGATTACTAGAAATAGTTTGAATTAAGATATAAGTGTTACGCAATAAGAAGCTAGAGCTAGTGGGCCAAGCGGTGATTTAAATAATATAGTTTCTGTGTGATTATTTTGGGTCTGAGCTGCCAGGC
>LOJH01007588.1:0-13080 GCA_001685095.1 Ellobius talpinus
ATCTATCTATCTATCTATCTATAAATATATCGATAGATCGATATATCTATAACATATACATATACATATATAAAGCAGGTTAAATAGATGTTTATATTTGTTTCTGCAACTTTGTTTACAGCAAATTGACACATTAGTGATTTTACTAATATAAAGATTTCCTGGCAGAATAAGAGGCCAATAGGATATGAAATTTTATATCAAAAGTCTGTTGCCTAACATATGGCTGAGCCCCTGGGGGGAGTTCACATGTGGATTTTGTAGCCTGCAAGACTGTCGTTCTAATCCGCTTTGTCTGGGTTCATTTACATCCCGGGCTCTGTCCAAATACAATCATGGAATAGTCAGCACCCCAGGAGGAGAAATTACAGGATACTTTGCAAACAATAGCTATCCAAGTACTGAAAAGGCTTGAAGGTCTAGCACCTTATCAAGTGTCGGTAGGCCTGGGACAACTGTCTCTGCGCTTTCTCTAGAAGAGCCACAGCTACCACTAGATGGCAGTGTTTTAACACCGGCAGAGGAAGGGTGCCTGCTGCTGCTGTTTGTCTACCCCAGGACAGAAAGAATAAAAAGGCTGCACAAGGGCATCCCCATGGAGCTCAAGCTCTAAGGACAATGAATCCAGAGCCCCGTTGTGACTTGAGACTCCAGCACGGCGCAGAAGACAAGGTTCTGGTTCTGTGAAAAGCGAGACCATAGTCTTCGGTCACTGAATATGAGACCCATCTGGCATTCAGACAGACTCACAGGCTCAGAGTAGGACCCAGGCACCCCTGATTTTTGTCAACACTCCCATGTGTGCTCCAGTGTATTGAGAATTCTTATAGTCTTTGCCCAGTGAGGCTGTCTGCCCTGGTTGCAAGACCCTGCTGTGAGCAGCACACCATGATTCCTGCTGACGGCGTGTGGGGGTTGCTGAGGATGCAGACTCGGATGAGCCAGGCATGATCAAGAAGCCACAGGTGCAAGATGGGTCCAGATTTGAAATCCCCAATGAGGCTCATGGATGTAGGAAGTGATTATTCCACGACTCACTTTCATTAATGAACTTTGATGAGATTCCTCACTTGGGAAGTGAGGACCAGGGAAATAGTGTCTCGGAGAGTCTGCCCAGGTACCCTTCTGGGGGCAGCATCCTTTCTCAGTCGGGTTCTGTTTTCCAGTCGGCTGGATGAGACGGCCCCACTTGGCCTGGGATCTAACACTTCAGAAAGAACAGAAGGTCTTTCTCCAGCTGTGAGGGTCTAATGGTTTGCACTACACAATAGGATCGTCATAAAACCAACACATTAATTTTTGATAACAAATCCTTTAAAAACGGCTATAAGTCTATGGACTTTGTTCCAGATATATGCTCGGGGCAGCTGGAGGGTATCTTTCTTTACGCCTCAGAGAAACCCTTATTTCTTGTTCTCCTCTCCCTGTCTCTGTACCACTAGATTCAATCCACCACTAGAATTTCTCCTATACTAGGAATTCTCCTATCCCATCCTCTGCTCCTGGAGGGCCATGGGGCATATTCAGGAGTGGGACAGGATCCACACTGACATCCTGTGATCCCTGCTATGCAGTTTGTGCTGAGGGAACACACACCAGTTATTACTCATCTTGCTCATTTTAATACCTGGCATAGGGCCTGGTACAGAGTAGGTGTGAGCAAATGTTTGTTGAATTAAGTTTCTGTAGTTTAAGCATTCAGCATGTCAAGCTGACATTAAATATTCAGATCTCGGCATCAGAAATAGCTTTGATGCTATTTGTGTCTTACAGAGAAAATTATGAAATAGGTCATGTTTCTCTCTTTGCCTTGCCTGCTAGGAAACTCAGAGGTAAATTAGTGGTTCATCTCTCATAAATAACTAAAATATAAATCTGATATGTGTGTGGGCCTTTTTTTGTTTTTCTCAAGACTGATATTCAGTCTACTAAATTATTAAATCTTTCTAAAAATTCTTTTTAGAACCAAGGAACAACTAACACATTAAGTCTGAGGCAATGTCTAGGACAATTTCTGGTATGCAACAGAAGGTCAAAATAGTTATTTAATATACGAATTAATGAATGTCATTTTTATCTGAGACTTAAGTTTGCACCCCAAGTTTTTTTTTTCAATCCGTGTCAGAGTCACAGTCTTTTCAAACAACTGTGGGTGAGTGAAAAAATCATCCTGGGAAATAGATGCAGCAGGGCAGAGTGACCTGGGTGAGACTGTGCACAACCCAGTGGCTCTCAGGGGGTGGCCCACGTGGTTTTTCTTCTGATCTACCTATTGCATTTTCCCCTACTCCCCAGATCCCTCCTTTGCCCTTCAGAGAGAGCAGTGTTGTCCACACTGATGGAACTGCCCTGAGCCCACTTGTTTGCTCTTCTTTGCTATGGCTGAGGCCGCACATCCAATGGCTCCCAGAAGTCACATGGAGAAACAGTGAGAGAATGCTGGGAACTTCAGTCATCAGGCAACCCTAAGCCTTCCAGGAGTTTGGGAGAGGATGGTCTTCTTCCTGATGCTCGTCTTGGGCAGAAGCCAGCCAGCCCATTGCTGAAAGCATAAGCCTTTATCTTGCTAAACATCTTCGTTAAATCATGGCCAACGGAGAACCAATGTAGCTGGGTTTTGGCGGAAGTGGATCACTTAGGTATGCATGTGCATACACACATACACACTACACACATGTGTATATATAATATATACACATATACAATGCATATACATATACAGTATATAATATATATATATATAGATGCCTATGTGTATAAACACACATGTATATATGATATATACATATACATAGATACTGTGTGTATATAAACACACATGAATATATGATATATACACACATATACATAGTGTGTGTATATAAAGATACAATATATATGCTATATATACATATATACAGTGTGTATATATAAACACATACAGTGTGTGTATAAAAACACACACACATACACACACATTTCAGTGCTCTGCAGAGAGCTGAGGAAGCCATGTTCCTAACTGCCTAACTTTTTACTCCTCCAGCATGTCCCCAAGAGCATTCATTTCTTCCGTTCTACCATTTTCACTACTCTATATCCACAGTAGAAGTCTCTGGCCAGCTACTGAGTTTTGAAACTGAAGACCCTCTAGCGAAAAGAGCTCTCCCTTTCCTTCATGGTCACCACCCTTTGCAGATTTGGAAAGACACAGCCAAGGGGTACAGTTTCCCCTTGCGCCCCGTCCATATCCACTGTTGACCAATCCATTTCCTCTGTTGTTCCTTCGGTGGGAGGTAGCAGGTCTGCCTGTGTGAAGAATGTCTACACAAGATTCATTTAGAAAGATGCCATCAGTGAAATTCAAGGCTTTCATTCCCCCAAGTATCTGAAGCAAATGTCTGGCCTCTGAGCCATTCATCTTCTTAGCATGCTCTTCCTTCTTGGTCATCCTGGGAGATCTTGTTCACACGACATTCTCCACAGATCTCCAGGAGAAATCAATCACTCTTTCATTTTTGCTTTTGCTATGGAACCTGTAGCCATAAGAACATCACTAGCTTATGTGGCCATTGTGAGGTTGTGTGTCTGGTTGTCCCAGTGTGCTGTGAGCTCCATCTCTCCTTCATCCACCCATGCTGCTCCTGCCTATCCAGGGAGGAGGTTGCTATAGGTGGTCATCTTGTGCATTCACATATCCTCCTGTTGATTCACTGGGTTTCTGCTCTTCACTTCCTCAGATCTCTTACCTTACCTCTAAGGAGTAGACTCTGCAGAAATCCTTGCCAGAAAGAAATCTGAGGTATGAGTCAGAGCGGCTCTGCTGGGTCATGACAATAAGTGTGATGATCACACAGTCCAAAGGCTGGGGCTTTGCTCTCATGTGCAGACGTATGTTCTGAATCGTGCTTTGCCAGTTATTGCTTGAACCTCTGTCTGACGAAGGAAAAGTCCCAGTTCCTTCCTGCAGTCTCTTCTTAAGGTTTCTGCTGCTGGTTCCAACTTGTGGTCTGAGCTTTCTCAAGGGAGTTTGGTGCATTTGACTGAGTTTCAGATAGGTTTACACAGACAAGCGCCCCTGGGAGGAAAGAGTAGGTCTGTTGGGAATCCTAATAATTTTTTTTCAGTTGAGATTGTAATTTTCAACTACAGCCCCAGCTAATTAGGCATGTTCCAGGTCTTCCTCAGGCAGAGGGAAAGTAGACTTGAAAACATGACTTGTCACTGTGGAGGAGACAAAGTCTGGGGCTGTATTCTATGACAGAGGAGTTGAGTAGCCAAGTTTGAGAGTTAGTTAGCATTTTAGCTGTTTCCCAGATTTTTCAGGAGAACAAAAAAGAGCCTCTGTAGATCATTAAAGGGACCTATTTTAGTGATTCTCTTTAGGAGAATGCCTTTGACATCTGAAGGCGGACATCTGATTCAATAGCCCTTCGGCTCTTAGAAGTTGGCTACTTTGCACAATCTGGGTATTAATCCTTTGTTAGAGTTAGTCATTGACCTTAATTCCTGAGCAAATGGAGTTCTACTCAGAAACAGCTTCCCTACACATACATAGTGTAGGGTTTCTCTAAAGCCAAAAATAGTCACTTTCTCCTTCTTCCTCATCCTAGTGTTCACATCACTTAGAAAGACTATTTTTTCATGATTGAATGGTTCTGTAGAAGAGTCCTTCAAACTCATTTGAGGCTTTTCCTTTGATGATGAGCCCCCATCCACCCTTGCTTCCTTCCCCATCTGGAGACATCCATTCTGGTTCTCACCCAGCACACTTGATTAAGGAAAACTCTCCTCTAACACTGAGATTTCTGTCCTTGGCTTGGTTCCTACCAATTGTTTCAGCTCTGCTCATTGTAGTATGCACTTCTTTAGTTCCCTGTCTTGATAAAGTGTCCATTTCCTTAAGTTTTCATGGACTTCTACTTTGAGATTTTTGCCACCTGGACCGGTCTTCTTGAGGGCTCACATGAGACTCCAAAAAGCTCTTGGCAATAGCCAAGAGTAGCTGAGGAGAAATTTAGATGGTATTGAAGTTTTTTGAAGACCTTAAAGGACTTACTTCCTAACCTGCACAAAACACCACAAAATCCTTAATTTCCCATTTCTTTCCTTTTGACTCAACTATATAGTTTCTCACTTTTCTCCAACAAAATTCTGAGAAAAAAATGCACCAACTCAGCCCAGTATTAGAGTTGATGTTGTGGAAGGAGGTAGGAATGAGGGGTGTAGAAGTACTGAGATAATCTTCATTGTGGGTTGGTATTGGTTAAGGAGAGTGTTCACCATGCAAACTGACCTACGCAGAGCTGAACATACCTGTTTTCTCCTTTCTAACTCACCATTCTAGCAACTGACCTTCAAATAGCACTGGATTTTTGGAGTGTTAAGTTCTGTTGGCATTTCATATCAAACTCAAGCGTTCAGAAGGCAAGAATATATTTAGGGTATTTGTGATAAACATACTTGGGATTTGGAGTGGAGGTAGATCCCAATGTTACAGAGTCTGTTGATTTGTGAATTATGTAGATTCTTGGTTAAAATTTTCTGGACAAAGGTATAAGAGAAGCAGAAGAAAAAATGACATTCTGTTTTATTTTTATTTTTTATTAAACTCATGGCTTTATTGCAGCTAAGTAAAAGATGGCTTTTGACTCATTGCTTTGAGCTTTGTGTGGGATGAGAAAGTAGAAATGATTGAGATGTCCCTTCACTTTCCACTCCTACTGGATTTAGTTTCCCAGCCTGTCAGAACTCCGTAAGACAACAGCATTAACATTTTTTTCAATTCCCTCAAGTGGGGTCTCCTGCCTCATTGCTTAGGGGGTAAGGGCTGATTTAGGGGTGCTATGATGTGCTCTGCAGTCTTTTTTTAACTTGTGTTGGGTAGTGGGTTTGCCAATGGTCTCCTCAATTGCCTCAGTCCACCTTACATCTGGTAGATATCCCTATGTGTTTTGATTGTTGGCACTATTCCTGAGATGTTTTGTTATTTTAACAGGAATTTGGGAATGTGCAAGATTAAGCTCTTGGACACAGATGGGCAAAATGAATAGAATTCATTGAGGTTGACTTAGACTGCACCGGGTGAGGCATCACAGGAAGGTTTACTGCAGCTAAGTTGGTCTAGTTCTTCCTGTGTCATGAAAAAGACTCAACCCGGGCCATTTGACATGCTAGTGAGTGCTCTGGTACTGACTATATCACCTGCCTTTTTTGACTTCTTGATTTGAGACGGAGTCTAATTAAGTTGCCCAGGCTAGCCTTGAACTCATTGTGTGCTCAGCTTGGCCTTGATCTTGTGATCCTCCTGTCCTAGCCCTCTGGTTAGCTGGTGTTTCAGGCCTGTCCACACATTTGAAGATTGTTGTTTTGATAGCCATAATGAAGTTGCTTCATGTCCGTTTCTGGGAGCGTTATTTTATCTTATTTTTGCAATAGCTCTAAAATGTATACTTTATATTCTGATAATCCATAGAAAGTACTTTATTATTGTTTATTAACTTACACAATGGGTGTAGACCTTTGAGCTCCTCAGGCCTTCTACCTTATAAGACTCATGTTTTTCTCTACTCCAGGTAGGTATTTGGGTATTAGTCTCATATTTTGTAATAGCCATACTATGCATAAAAATATTTACTGATTTTTTTTCCTGTAAAATAATTTATTATAACTTAAATATATTTATGTGTTTATTAGTAAACAAAATTAACATGCCATATGTGGAAAGTAATCATGAAGACAGGAACAGTTGACAGTGGGACAGAGTTCTTATACTTAGCTAAATATTGATATATGTTGTAGTTTCTAAGCCTAAATTCTACTCTTTTCTTGTCTGGGTGTGGTGGTGCATGCCTTTAATTCCATGACTTGGGAGAAAGAGAGACCAGTCTGGTCTACAGAATGAGTTCCAGGACAGCTAAGGCTACACAGAAAAACCCTGTGTAGAAAACCAACTCAAACCAATCCAACCAAACAAAAAGGAGAAGATTTTTAGTATAGTTCCTGTTTTTTTTTTATCACCAGAGGAACTGAAGCAAGAATGTGATGTTTAACATTGTGTTTATGTAGGCCTCTTCTACATCGTTTAAGAATTCTCAAGTTGCTTCTCTAAGAAACACTGGATAAAGCTGTAGTGATGCAATGATGAATGAGCAAACATCCGATATGAGTTGTGTAATTCTGGTGGAGTCCATGGCTACCAATGTTTGTGTTGGTTCAGTTGCATATACAGACAAATCAGTAGCATCTGATGAATACTTACCATGGGCTAACCATGTGCAGATGAAGAAGACACAGTTCTGTCCCTGAAGGATGCTTGTGGTCTCACCAGCATCAGTAATGGTGCAAAAAGTCCTAAGGTCTCTAACACCAACTTGGAGGGTATATAAGTGCATGCTCCAAAGGTGTGGCTATATGAGCTGGGTATTGAAGGGCTATCAGTTTTCCAGAAGGAATATTGGTTCTATAAAAAAGGAAGACTAGGGAAATCCATGGTCATCTAGAGAGAGCAACTTATTCTTTAGATGATCTAACGTATACAGCCAAAAGAGAACAAAGTGGGCAGGTGTGGGCACATGTCAGGGAAGGAGTCTGGAGTGGTATATCCAAGCTAGCTTGCATAGAGCTTTGTGTTTCCCAAGAGGAAGTTTAGACCAATTTTAAGGACAGTATGGAATCACCCCAAAAGTGTAAGTAGGAGATGATGTAATTAGATATCCATTTTAGAGAGGTCACATTTGTAACAGCAAGAAGAGATGCGAACGGAAGAGAGAGTAAGATTCAGCCTTGATGTTTGGCTAGGGCACTGAAATACGCTTAAGCTAGCCCATGCAAATTCTATTCATTAGTTGTTTTTGCCTATGGGAAGGGTTGTGGCAGAGAGCACCCTGACCAGTGCACTGAACAGAAGGTCTCTTGCTACAGCCTAAGCAGAGCTGCCCTGGGATTCTTATTATTAGAGATGATTTAATTTATGTTGATTTTTTCCAGATCTTCCTTGACCTTGGACAACTTGAGTGATTAGGGACTGATTGTGAGTGATTTATAATCCCTTCACCTCACTGATACACACACAAGATGGAGAGTCACCCAGCATGGGAGTCCAGAAGGTTCTTCATGGAGTATTTGAAAAATGGCATATCTCATTCGTAAGTGATGCCTGATAAAGAGACACAGGTCCTCTGCAGCAATTCATTCACCCGTACACCTTTCATAGCAAAGATAAATAATGCAATTCTCTTTTAGCATTTTATATAATTACTGCCTTACTTATAAATAATTATAATTTTAATTTAATAGATTAGGAGTTGGTGGGTTTTCCTTTGTTAATAACAAAATTCATTACAAAGCAAAGTGGGCATTTAAGTGACATTCACATATTGATGGCAACCAACAGCTGTCTAATTGGACTTAAGACACATTCAACAGGAGGGAAATCATTCTTGGTTCTGAAAACCCAGCCAGATTTTCAGGACTAGTGAGATCATGGACCACCACCACCACTCTGCTAGACAAGTATAATTCCTTACTACATTCTAAATCTTAGCCCATACCCACAGATACTGAAGCTACTACCCCATATCAAAGAAGGCTGTTTTTACAACAAATGGAGACCATCACTGAAAACCACAACTGGACACAATGAAGATATCAACAGATTGCAGAGAGCTCAATGCCAGAAGTCACAACTACATCGTAGATCTGGTATCTATGGCTCAGGGACCATGGCACAAGAGGGGGCAGAAAGATTGTAAGAGCCAGACTATTAGAGAGTCTGCTGTGAAACAGTTTACTCTAGAAATGCCTGCATAAATAAAACTGAAACAATGACAATATTGGTGGGCATTTAATATGGAAGGGGGGATTTCACAAGGTCCTACATCTAGACAAAGAACTACAGTCAACTAATGACTACCATGAGAAGGAGAATTAGACTCGCCCAGGGAGGAGACCTATTGGTTGTTCAATGCAGAGAGGTCAGTCTTGAAATAGCACACACACACAGAGAACAAAATTAGATTCATCAGTTTGTATTTAAATATACTTTTGCATACACACACACATACACACATGGGTATCAGTAAAAACGGCTATCAGTTTGAGAATGAGGGCCACAGAAAAGGATTGAGGGAAGGTACCTGGGAGGGACTGGAGAGAAGAAAGAGAGGAGGGAAAGTGATATAATTTTATTTCAATTGTGAAATAAATAAATAAATTAAGATTATGCTTGACTAATCCCTACACATATTGTCTGGGCCAATGACTTCATCTGTCTGAGCTTAGAATTTTATTTATAAGTTAATTTGGATATTTGGACCATCCAGAATTACAGATGAGTTTCCTTTAATGAGCTAGCTTCAGGAGGTTGGCAGTGACTGGCCAGAGTGTTGGCTTTCCTCCCCTGATGAATCTTTTTAAATACTTTTCTTTCAGACACATTCCTTTCTCATGGATCTTTAATGCCACATTGCATTGTTTATCTAGTTCTCTATTCTGATGCTTTGGAAGATTACAAGTCATTGTAATGGCTACCATTTTAAAGGCAGGTTTTAGCCTCTTGGCTATTGCTCTGTCTGATCAAGAATGTATAGTTGAGGGGCTATGAAGCCTTATCATGTTTGGTAAGAAAGAGGATATTGCATCAGCCACGTGAATGGGAAGAGGAGCAGCGACATGCAAGTCTTCATTGGGTTGGGTGCTTTACATACCTTAACTCTTGAGCTCTTTGAGAGTTCATGCTTAGTATAGATTTAAGTAATATCTACCTAGCTAGGATTACCTTTTTTAAAATTATGGTTTGTTTGTTGGATGTAGCTTTTAAATCTGAAAACAAATCTCAAAGTCATCAGTTTAGTGGCTGTAAACCTATAGACAGTATTTGTGGAATGTGTTATTTGTAAGTCTTAGTACAATCTGGGTAGTTAAGATGACCTCTGATGTGCCTGTGAGACACTGCAATGCTCTGGAATCATCCACTTTCATTCTTGCATCTTTCTTGGCCATGGTGGTGCTTTCATTGCTGCTGTCTCTGCTCCCTGGAACCCAATTGTCCTCAGCTGATGACAGTCAACCCTGTTCTCTTTACTATTCCTACTCAATTTGGAGCAAACTTTTTTTTTAATTAGCCACACCACACTTGGACCTAGGCTGCAAATTTTGAATATAACCCTACTGAATGTTGGTAATTATTAGAGGTAAAAACCATGCAAAGAACGTTAACAACTTGGTGTTTAATGTATGTCAGCTCCAAGGATGCCAGGTGTGCCATCCTCCACAGATCTTTGTATGGTCGCTGCCTAGGTTCTCTACTTGAAAGGGGTCACTTAACCCTTTCTATAGGCACTTCCTTGACATTCATTACGTCTCCTTCAGCTCAGGCTAAACCCCAATTTATGAAGACACAATGCAAGAATAAGATTTTATTCCTGTCTCCCCCTTGTCCCTCGAGACCAATGGATTGACTCATTACCTTTTTATGGTATCCTAGTCTCTATCTTGAGAACAGTGTGTATCAGGGCCATCCACTGTTTTCAGGCAAAGCTCTACCCCTGAGCCTGTGCTCTGTATGGAAATGAATTATTCTATCGTCATTTCTTAAATGTTAGGTTGTTCTTAGATAGCAAAATAGTTTAGTTCAAGATAGCTTAAACATGCTCCATCTAATCTTAACCGCATCTAATCTTAACTTTTCCTATAGTCTTTTGCATATCTACTCTCAGTTTTGTAAGATATATATATATATATATAGTTAGGTATTATCTCACCAACAAGCCTCTCCACTGACACAAATAATCCCAATCAGACCAAATCAAACCAAATTAAAAGATATCCGGGTAAACTTGGACGTCTGCACTCTCAGCTGGTCTGGGGAAAACATGAAAGCGGGGTGTGGGGGTGGGGAGCCTACTCGACCACCAGAGAGGAAGAGGGGAGACCATGTGTTTATTTTCTGGGAGGCAGTTAAGTAGCCTGTGGGAGTGGCCTTGACCTTCCCTGGGGAGGGGTCACCATTTGTCGGGCTTCCTTGACCCTCCCTGGGGAGGCAGAGTTTGGACTGAGGCAACTCCCAGGGGAGGGGGCTGGAAATGGAGTTTTCTGCCCAGTTTTCCAAAGATGGATGCCAGAGGGCTGCGATGAGGCCCCTCACTATATATATAGAAAAATTTAGAGAAAAATTCTTCCTCAAGGACACTTCATAATCCACAGAGATATAGTTGTACTAAAGCAAATATCTCTCTTATACTGAAAGACAATTCTTTACTTCTTAGTTTGAATGCTTACATTCAGCTTAATAGTGACTTCCATTTTCCTCACGCATACTGGCAGGACATACTGCTTTAGTCTGGGTCATTACAGAGTCCACTGTGTTGGTATTTAAATGGTATTTAAAGAGCAAAGGTCTAGAAGAACAAAACCACTGACATTTAGATGGTTTTGTCTTTGATTTCAAGATCTAAAACAACAAAAAGCAAAAAAAAAAGAATTTGTGTCTAGTTTGGCAAGATGTTTCTATCACACTAGAGTTGCTGTGCACATTTTCTATAAAGGACCAGATAGTAAATATTTTAGGCTTTGCAGGCCATTTGATCTCTGTCTAGGCAATCTGCTGTTCTCATACACAGACAGTAAGGAAATGGATGTGCACAGCTATGTTTAAATAAAACTTTATTTGTTAACACTGAAATGTAAAATTTCACATGACACAGATTATTAGTTTTATTTTTCTCAACTACTTAAAATTATAAAACTTGGATGAGGCAATGGCTCAGTTGGTAAAGTGCTTATCTTGCAAACACTGGTACCTGAGCTGGATCCCCAGAACCCATAAAAAAGTGGTGGGCATTGTGGTGCTCACCTGTAATCCCAGTGTGTGGGAGGTGAGGAGGAGATAGGTGGATTCCTGGGACTCACTAGCTTGCTCACCTAGTCTACTTGGTGAGTTCTAGGCCAGTAAGAGACCTCATTTAAAAATGTAGACATTCTGCCTGGGAAAGAGCACTCAAGGTTGTTTGTCCTCTGGACTTCAAACACATGTACACACTCACACATAGAAATTTGATGCTATCCCTCACATATATACATACATTTACATGCATGAATATATGAGTACACACACATGTACAGAGAGAGAGGAGGGGAGAGAGAGAGGGAGAGAGAGAGTTATAAAAACCAATTTCAACTGTAGTAAAACATTCAAAGATGATGGGCTGGGATTTATTTGGTGACCCCTGGATTGGGGTTCTGAATTACTTTATGAAGTTATATGTCCATGTCAAGTGTTTTGTTGTGTGTGCTGCAGCAGGTGAAGGTTCATCCATACTGGGCAAGCACGTGCAATTCAGCTGTGTCCTTGGCCCTCACCTTAAGGTATATGGGGGTCTTAAAATAGAGGAAAACCTAGATCCTTTGGGGATGACACAGGACCCATAAAATTAACTTGGAAGTCTTTCTTTCTCTAATTTTAGATTGGGTACAAATCTAAATGCATTCCATTTTTTGGAGCATTTCGGAATGTGGTTTTGATACAGTTGCTTTTGGAAAAGGGTAGTTTATATGTCAGAAGGGAAAAGGAAGAAAGTTGAAGCCTGCTGGTTCTTCAACTCAAAGGTGAAAGGCAGTTTTGGTGAACGAGGCTGAAATAAGGTAGAGCATACAGCTCTAACTGCAGTGAAGAGTGATGTGCTGACCTTGCTATTTGGAGACAAGTGACTGGCCATCCTAATAGGGAGTGAGCAGGCTCAGGACTGAAACCACAGAAATTGAGCTGAGTGCACACAGCTCTGTGCAAAGGGACGCTTGGGATCTGGGCACCCACGAGCATGTATGCATATGTGCACACCACAGTGAGATAGCAAGTGCCTGCTCCTCATTTGCCTTTGCTAAAATAGTCTCTCTATTTCCACTTGTAAAAGTCTCTGCTTTTAGTTTTGCAGGTGCCATGTCAGGCAGATTCCATGTTTTATTTAATTATTAATTAATTAATTAAGTTTTGTTTTTTAGCACTTTTTGTCTTATTGGGGTTTTTGTTTTTATTTTGACATTTTTGTTTTTGGAGAAAGAGAGAGAAAGAGAGAGAGAGAGAGAGAGAGAGAGAGAGAGAGAGAG
>LOJH01007588.1:13190-30801 GCA_001685095.1 Ellobius talpinus
GAGAGAGAGAGAGAGAGAGAGAGAGAGAGAGAGAGAGAGAGAGAGAATGAAGTTAGGTAAGGGTAAGCAGGGAGACAGGTAGTATCTGGGAGGAGTTGCGGGAAAGAAAATGTGATCAAAGTATAGTGTATGAAAAATTTATAAATAAAAATTGGTAAAAACAGACAAACAAACCAAAAGAAACTCCAATACTGAGCCTGCCGAGAAGCCAGTCCTCATCTTCCTCCCTGCTTGCTCCCTTCCTACACCTATCCTAGACTTAGCACATTCTTTGTTAGTGCGTCTAATCTGCATATTCTGTTTGGATCCTGGAGCCCTCTCACAGAACTGCAGGCTAAGGGGTGGGAATTGCTGACATTGTCCACTTTAGGTTTTCCTTGTCTCTCTAGTGCCTACTACACAGTCTCCCAAGGAGCAACATGACATATATGGAGATAGGACCATGGCTAAGTGATAATGCTTGGTGCTTTGTCCAGGAAGCCTCATTAAGGGCACTTAAATGACTGATTGAAGAGAGGGTCTGCTTATACTTACAAAGGCTCATTTCCATGCCTGCCATGTTCAGGAGAACTGATTCCTGCGTGCAGTGACTACTCTTCCCTCTGGCAGATAGTCACCAGGCTGTGCTTTCAGCAGTAATCATAAGCATGTCTACATCCCTGCCTAGTTTGACACGTGACTCATGGGAGCTTGGGCCAAGGTGTTGTCAGGCTAAGTACCTGTTTGTGTGTCTGTGGACTCGGGTGTGGGGAAGGAGGCAGGGAGGCAGGAGGATCCCTAATGTTGCCTTTGGATGCTGGTTGGGTAGGTGAACTTGGAGCAAGACCCTGAATCAGATCAGAGGTCATCTAGGCCAACCACTTTTCTGTTCGGATAGGAAGGCCAACACCCAGGAAGATGTCTTGGCTCTACTCCATTTGGAAGTATTGCTGCCAGGGCTGACTTCCAACTAACCATTTTGTTCCCACTCTAAGGCTCTTTAAAATGACCTATTCGATTAATTAATCAACGAGCATTACTGAGGCCACCATCTATTGAGACTTCTGGGTCATAGGAGACCAAGTGTGACTCAGCGTGCTGCAGCTGTGGGAGGCAGAGGATGGCAGTCAGTGTGGATTTGACTTGAACCCCATGTCTGCCATTTTCTAAATGAGGGAACTCGACAAATGCAAGTCCTTGCTTACCTCATAATGCTATGGTGGTGCTTCAGTGAGGCAATTCATGCAAGCCTCTCAGCATGTTACCGAGGAAGAGCAGGGTCAATACTAGGAAGACATTAAGATTATCCTGTACCCGAGGAGAAGTGGAGTCAATACTAGGAAGACATTAAGATTATCCTGTAGACATCTGCTGTTGGCGAAAACAGTGGTCGCAGTGACTTGATTGGGAAACATAAGAAGTCAGGCAAAATATTTGGAGAAACTGACTTCAAAATAAAAGTAAATGATTCATTTCCTCCCTTTGGATAGTGCTGGCTCTAATCTGACCACCTCAAAGCTAATGGCCATTTTCTGATCCCTTGTAGACGTGATGACAGGGAGAAGAGGAGGGTTAGATGACAAGAACTTCATCTGGATGGGGACAGTGGCATTCCCAGTTCCTGGTCTTAAGGCTTTGTATAAATCCTGTGGCATTCAGTTCTGACTTTTGCAGCGAGTTTCCCTGACCCAGCTAACTGCCAGCTCAGTCTTGCCCTGATGCAGCCCAATCAGGGGCTCCCCAAGACCTGGGCACGGCATGAGCTCCATACTGCCTCCCTCACCAGCTGGCATAAGCGGGTCACTGCTTCTCAGGCACTTTTCTGGTCTCGTTTGTCAATGGGAGTCCCATGGTGTGCAGCTCACCCTGGTTTCGTGCAATGTTGCAATCGAAACTATTGAATCTCAAACTGGAATATAATTAAGGCTGGGTTAATAAAGCAAGTTCCACTCCTAGCGAGCAAAGGTGTTGTGTTTCTCCTTGCAGATTTGGCAAGGAAACTTAATCCCCAGCTTTGCCTGGGCAGACTGAGTCATAGGTGTGTGTCACGGAGCGGAAAGCCTCTTGTTTTACTTGGTAGTCACTGCACAGACACCCCCATCCCTGCGAATTTGTTCAGAGTGTAGAGAGCCCAGCCTGGGACAGTGCCCACAAGGGAAAGCTCATGTTGCCATGGCTTTGGAGAGTCACCTGCCTCTGGTTAGTTAGAATTAGAGCCCCAAAGCCGATCCAGAGGAAGTCAGCCCTCAGGCACAGTTGGGAGCATAGACAATAAACAAAAATAGAGTGTGTTTATTGTCAAAGCAGCATGCAGTTTTGTCTAGCTGTTCTCCATATTCGTCTTCTTCTTTTTCTTATATCACACTCTGTTACTCATCCTTTAGGATGCAACGTGACTGGCTTCCCTGACAGCCCCACACTGAGGCTGTTAATATTCACTAGGACGCCTTTAACCTCAAGCCATCAATATTGAATAACAAAGCTAAGTTGGGAATATTTCTATTCTCTTATCTGACCGTGCAGGCCTCCTGTAGATCATAAACGAGGAAACTGAAGCTCAAAGAGGGTGACCAGAAACCCAAGGCCATGTATTTAATTCATTCACCCTGTTAGGTAACAGGTGTTGTTTAGGCTCAGACGTATATTCCTGACACTCAAAAATATCTGTCCGTATAAACTCTGTGCTTTAGTGTGCATTTAAACCACAGATGGGTAAAGTATTCAGTATGTTAGAGAGGGGATGGGAGAAATGCACGGGAAAGCAGGAGTGGAAGGCGAGCTGGGATTCGAACCCGATCTCCTTTACATCTGGTTCCCTCCTAGGGTCTCAGTTTACCTCTGTTTTTCACATCTTCTCGTAACTACTTCCTTCCCAGCCCCTCTCAGCCTTTTAGGTTGTACACGGAGCAGCAATTTTCCCTAAGTGCCCTTCCTGGTTTCCTGTATTGGGCATGCAGTCAGCATGTGAGCCAGTGGCCCTACAATGACACACGACCTGCCAGAGAGCACTAATTTGGCAGGAGTCTGTCCAGTCTCGGAGGCTGGGTTCTGACGCAAACATGTCCTCTTACCCGAGGCAAGTGATGGAGCCTATAAAATCTGCAGGGTGGGAAAAACAAAATGCTGCCTTTGGATTGCCTTTCAGCCCTCCCACAAGGACCAATAAATGAGAGCAGCAATGAATTCATGCAGCACTTTTGAGGACAGGAACCTGCTCTCCTCAGCAGTGTGTGCCCTGTTCAGAATCCCGCCCAGGCTCTGACAGCGTTCACACGAGGACTTGGGCCTACCGAAACTGTTTTACTGAGAAAAATGTCCAAGTGTATTTTCTGAGCTGCCTCCTTCAGGGTCTGTGTGATGATTCCCTGCCAGGTGAACCAGCTGTGAAAGTGCAGTTCTTCCCCCTTTACCAAAGCGGGATCTTCGTCAGCTCAAAATTAGGCATTTCTGACATTTCTTTTCTAGTGCAGAGGAGAAAAAAGCTAGATTTTTGTTTGAGCAAAATCCCATTTGTTCTCTGAGCTTCAGGAACATGTGTGTGTGTGTGTGTGTGTGTGTGTGTGTGTGTGCATGTGTGTGTTTTGTGTGTGTGTTATAGGTGTCTGGTTGAAGGCTATACAGTCAACAATGAATTATTCTCAATGTTTTGACCAAGGATGAGTCTTTGTATTAACCACTGCCCTCTGCAGAACAGCGCTTCCCTGCCTGAGGCGGAGACAGGCATAAGCCTCTTCCTAAAAACATAAATATTTAGAAGGAAGCTTGACAGCACATCTATTTAGGGAATCAACAGGAAAGGGGGCTTCAAAGGCATAGGAAGTCAGTAGCAGTAGGTAATGGATGGGGAGGGAAAATATAACTATATATATAACTGTATATACATAACTACATTTATTTTATATATATAACTGTATATATCTATATATCTATATCTATATATCTCAAACTGTCAAAAGTTCTCTTTTGTCTAAAATTCTTATGTGTTGACCCAAAAGGCAGCTATGGGGCTATTGGAATACTTTTCTTTGTCAACTGTCAAATATAAGTCACCAAGAAAAGTATCCATGAATCCATGATCGCTATACGAGACTGATTCTGCAGTCAGTAACGTAAGAGCAGAAAGTGGGAAATCCCAAGAACATCATTAGTGACACGAAGATGAAGTGGGGAGATCCTGTTCAATCCTCTCCTGCGGCTGCCAGCTCAGCGTCCTGAACCTGTTCCGTCACACCCACACTCAGAGAGCAGAAGGGTGGCTCTCTAGGTGGCTTCCTGCTCACCCACTGCTGTGTCCTTGAGCAGAAAGAACCTAATCAGTAGAGTTGCCCAAATCCATTTGACAGAGGCAGGTGGGGCAGTGTAGGGGCATTTGCTCGGCACACTGTACCCTCGAGAGAGTTGCTGCTCCCCGCTGGCGAGACACCCTTGTCCTTACTCAGCAAAGGCCTGTCTTAGCAGCACACGTTTCTCTAGCATCTCCTGTAGAGGTGTCCAGAGGTCTCTTTCGGCCTTCACTTTGACCTCTCTAGAGCTCTGTTGTCAAGGTCGAGGAGCCTTTATCGTTCCTGTTTGGGAGTGTGTGTGTACAGTTTTGTGTGTGTTCAGGTACACACATGCATGGAGGTCAGAGGAGAGTCTTGAATGGTTTTCCTTAAGTATTGCCCACTTTTTCTTCAAGACAGGGTCTCATATTAGTCTGGAAATACCCAAGTAGGCCACGCTGGCCGGAGAGCCTCAGAGATCCACTTGTCCCTGTCTCTCCCATGCTGATATTCCAGATGTGTGCAACCATCCCCGGTGTATTTTACACAGGTTCTGGGTGCCAAATTCAGGTCTTTGTGGTTTCCCAGACAAGTGCTTTACTGAGGGAACCATATCCCCAGCCCCTATACTTTTATTTTGAAGGCAGAGTGTTGTAAATATGTCTAAACTGACCTTGAACTTGCTTGGTTGGCTCAAGAACATCTTGACTTTGCTTCCCCTGCCTCAGCCTCCCGAGTAGCTGGGGTTATAGGACTGCACCACCAGGTCTGTCTCAAATACAAATCTTCGGATATAAACATTGCTATTTGCCAACTGAAATAGCTTTTCTCCATTGGTGAGTAACTTACATACCAGTACTTATATAGTGTGTGTCTAAGATCAATGTCTTTGTCTACGCTGGTGTTCTCTGTACTCACAGAAAACAGCTACCTGTTGTGTCCCGGTGAGATGTCTTTTCCTCAGGCAGCTGATTTGGCAAATCATCACAGCAATGTTTCGCTCAACTTTTATTTTAGTTGAGAGAGACTGATTTTCCTAATGAGATGAATCCTTTTCACTCAGTGTTTGTATTTAAGGTGAGAAATAACGTGTTATATGATTTATTCTAATGAAACATTTCAATGTCTTTACAATAACAGACAGGTAGTTCTTGGTTTTCCCGTGGTTCATGACTGGGTGGCACAAAACACCCACACTCAGAAGGTAACTTCCCAGGGCATAGTTGCACAACCTCATTCAGAAAGAGTAGAAATGAGTCTCCCCGTCTTCCTCTCAGTTTTCTGAACCAGACTGTTTCTCATTGAGCCTCTCCTTGGGATTCTGTTTTCAGTGTCACCTAAAGTCCTTCACTACCAGCAGATGGCACAGCCCCAGCATTGATTTGGCTTTCGAATCACCTGTGCCTCTGGGGAACCACCAGCTGCCTATGTTTAGGATTGGTACCAGGCCATTCTTGTTCTTAGTCGGCTCCATGGAGTCGACCAGTCAAATCAAGTTGCCATCAGAGAGTTGTAGCCATGAATCCTCTATCTGAGGGTGTTCTTTGTTTAGGGAAGAGTGGAAATAGGTTCAGTTATGTTATTATCTAGCATGAATGCCTGTGCCTTCTGATTTCCCCGAGAGATGCTTCATACTTTGTAGCGGGGGAGCGCTAGTCATGTGTTCAAACCTTCTTGCCTTTTGGAGCATCTAGAGGGCCTTCGCTTACAACATTTTTGCATTTAATGATTCCTTGACTGGTTTGGCCAGTGGACTCTGAGTAGGTGTGGTGGATGTGAGTTTGGCCAAGCTATATAAAGTGAGAGCCTGCACCCTCATCTCCTCCCTCCGTAGCAAACCCAGAAATTAGCCATAAGTTAATAAACAGTTTGCTTCCCTGTGATGCTAGGTCCATGAATGGGAAGCTATAGCCATGCTTTCTTCTCCCCTGCATTACACATATACCACAACCAGTCAACAAGCCTTTGAAGTGTTAAACCCTAGAGATTTAGGTGATCTCTTTGGCTTTCTGACTAATATAACTGGTACCCACTCCTTTCTCTACCTGAATATTGCATTCTTTTCATGACTTAAACCTCTGTTCTTTATAAAACCAAAGTGCTTGGTGGATAGTCTAGGTTATTACTAAACACTCTTGGAGATGCTTTATGGATTCGGAGCTTTGCCAGTTGCTTGTATTACATTCAAGTGCCACACTGATCTTCCTTGTTTTGGCTTGAGCATAGAAAGCCTTTGGTGAGGGGAGTGAAGTCACAATAAAGAAAACCCTGTGAAGAAGAGGAGAGAAGGGGGCACTGTGAGGACCACACTTTTTTTTGTTTTTTCTTTTTTTGAGACAGCATTTCTCTGTAGCTTTGGAGCTTCTCCTGGAANACCACCACCGCCTGGCCAACAACAAATGTTTTAAAGTAATTAGAATCAGAAAAACAATAAACCTATCCTGGCTCCATCTAACATTGCCATTCATGGGTGTAACTGATGATAATATCACATATACCCTATTCTCTCCTTGCTGAAGTCAGTTGTCTATTCCATACACAGTAAGACCTGTTCTGGGCTAGGTCCTGAGCTATAGATACAGAGAGGACATATGCGTTGGCCTCTAGTTACTAAAACCCTGGCAGGGACCAGACTGGTATTCAACTCTGTGTTTCAGTTCCAGAGATGAGGAAACTGGACCGTGACATGAAAAAGCATTTGGGGTTCTGAAATTCTTTCACTGAAATAAGCAGACACACCTATTGATGTTCAACTGTAAGAGTGACTGGCCAGTAGCAGGGCTTTAAGGGGCCATTTGTTCTCTGGGTTCTGTGGAACTTATATAAGGAAAGCAATACTAATTAGGCCATTCGGGTTGATCCAATCACCAGTTCCCCTAGACCTTAGCAAATTCATTATCAGGTTAAGTATATGCTTGCTGCTCACTCCAGTGGTGCTCACACTGAATGCCTGTATCTTAAAGATAAAAAACACCAACTAAACACGGAGTCAAGGAAGAAACATAGCATCATTACAACTTTTTAAATTAGAAACAACTTTATGTAGCCCATCTCAAGAGGCCAGCGCTGATCCTCCATGGTTTGTGGACAATCCCAATGACTCATAGCTTCTGGGGAGAAGACTCCGTCAGGTGGAAGAAATCCCTGCTTCTCGAGAGCATCTGATGCCATCTCCTTTGCTTTCATGTTCATCAGCACGCCACACAGAAGTAACTTCTCGCCCTTGTTAATCTACCAGACTTACAATATAATATGGTAAATTAGAATTCATGGTACCCAAATTGGCAAGATTCAAAATCCAACTCCAACATTTTCTTAGACAAACTATCATAATCTCATGGAGACCTAATTTGTTCATTCCTGAAATTGTAACATAGAGTAAAAATGTTGGCAATGGGATTAGATGACACTGAATAAGAACTCCCCCTGACCACGCAAAGCACAGAGTACAGAGCCATGGCAGAGGCCAGAGCCATATGAGAAGGTACTCAAATGCCTTCACACCTCTACCACCCTTAGAGGTTGTGGGCAGACCGCAGAGATGGGCTATGTGACTGGTGCTTGGACGCGACTTGTACTCCAAGAGAAGACATGTGCAAAAGATGACAGTCAGAGGAAGAAGTGGTGTGGTGGGCATGCTATCAGGTCTGTGTGGCTGAATGTCAGGGTCTAAGGAGGTTGGAAGCTGTTGGGTACCAAAGGCTCTGTCCTCTCCTAGGAAGACAATGAGGACTGAATTAGAATAGATGAAATAGGGCAGTCGACTTTGTATGGGCACAAGGATGCTGAGCAAAGATGGAAAGATAGTAATATGGAAAAGGATGACGCCCTTCCATGAAGCCCTCACACCAATCATTCTCATGTTAGATGATGCTCTGGTACCATCTCTCTGCTCTTTCTTGATCTGCTCACTTAGATCCACATGGAACACAAGAGGCAATTATTCTTTCACTCTCTGTGTTCATGGTTCTTTCTGCTTGTAAGTTCACCATAATCTGTGTTTTTCTTAAATATTTTGATTATCTGGTTTTAATGGACAGATATATGACTAAAAGCTTTGGTTTCGAATCTCAGATTCTGTTGTTTCTAACCTAAGCCAAACTTGCAACTTAATCCATCAATGGATGCCTTTATATATGAAAGATAAATCTTTTTTTATGTCATTGAGATGTTATATGCTTCAAACACACAAGGCTGGAGCTTCTCACTGTATTTCTAAGATTTTAAGTTGGTGCTATACAAGATCAAATAGTGTACTTTGTGGCCGTACATGTGCGGAATATTTGTGTTCAAGCAAACATATATGGTTCTGAAGTTTTTAATAAGTTCCCACATCTTATGGTCAGAAAAGGAGAGAGTGATAGGTGGGGGTATTATGAAATGTAACTTTTCTGAGCAGGCTCTACTTATTGACTACCCAATACTGCTTGCTGTTTTCTTCTCTTTTAGAGGAATTTCTATTTCTTTGTGGCGTTAGTTGTGCCCACTCCCTTTGCAGGTAGTCTGTGGCAGTGGAGGGCTTGAAGCTGTAACTCAGTCATTTTTCTCCATGGAGACCATAGATGGTGGGGACTACTAGGTAGAGCTATATGGGATGAATGGGAACTTTCAAGGGTCACAGAAGTAGAGGTTGGAAACACTGTGTAGAGAGTGTATGGTACATCATTTAGGGCTTGTGTGTGAAAGGGGCCTGAGCTTTGTGAAACTGAGGGGCATGCCATAAATCATTAATTAGCTTCCTAGACTCCAGTGCCAGCATGATGTGCTCACAAGACCAGGTCCTGTGACCTCTCTTTCTAATTGCATGCTGCCCTTGGGGAAATGGAGAATTCCCCTGGCTGACCTCAAGGCACGCCCTAATCCTCCTTGCCTAGATGACAACAGGGAGCAGCTCCCTAACAATGGTCCAGGCGTTCTCTGAGCTTGAGTCTGTCCTGGACACACCCAGGCACCGGCCCTAGGAGATGGGTGTATCTCTGGATGCAGACAGCTTAAGCCATCAACACAGGTGGGCACAATACGTGTATAGGAGAGACAAGTGTGGGGACAAGGCCATCTCATGGGAATCTTTAGGTCTGTGGACACCCGGGAGGAATGCAGGGAGACCTGGGACACTCTGATATTCACCAGATGGGACCCTTTCTACTCCTGGGCCTCCAGGAGTAGAGCTGTTTGGGCAGGGGGGTGGAATTTGTCTCTGACTTCACAGTTTTGGCTTAGTTGCTATCCTCTGGGTTCAGCAGCTCCTGCTGTTGCCAAAGCTTTCACTGTTCTCTGGCTCCTTTGCTACCCTGTGGGTGCTCTTTACACTGGGGGCTTTTCCCTCACCCTCTCTGGAAGCAATTCCTGATGACCGAATGCGTTTATAAAACCACTGCAGTATTCAGGCGCTGTCACTTTGTTTCACATCATCACCGCCTTTCTCCATGTCCCTTGACATTCAAAGATGGTGTTGATCTTATTATTGAAAATCTGGGCTCATTCACATCATAAAGATCAGCCACTCAGACAACTGAGCCCAGGGTGACTAGTCTGTTTTATATCTGCCATGCCCCACATTGGACAAATTAATTCAGTTTGCCCCTGAGCTTGAGTGCTTAGATAATAAAATGCATTTTGCCTTCATGCACACACAAACTGTAAGGTCTGCCGGAGTAGAGTTGTAACAAACACAATAGCTGAGTCTCAGGGAATCATAGCCCCCTCGTTTCTGCCATCCACAGAAGACATCCAATCAGTCACAGTGCAAACGAGGTGGTGTCAGGTGGTAATCAACCTGTCTGTACACCTGTCTTCTGTTTCCTGCCTATAAGGCTGCCTGCCTGGGACACAGAGCCGGCTCCATGTCACAGCTCTGGTTCTGACCGCTGAGCCCTTTCTTTGTGAATCACTTCTTGCTCAATCATTTGAATTCTGCTAAATATAATTTATAGTTTTTTTTCATAATATGGTGCAACCCCATTGACTAGGTTACTTTATATTACAGGTCTCCAAACTGGTACTCACAAAAATCCTTAGGCCATACCTATAGGCAAGGTGCCAGGGGATGTTGCTCCAGAGTCAGCAAAGACTTTGCTCCTACAGCTGCTTCAGTGAGATTTCTGTTCCCTGTTGTTTCCTTGCCCAAGACAAAGAGTGGTTATTGCGTTTTTATTCATTTAATAATAAAGGTGACTAATTTCTAATTTCCCTCCTCAATGGCCTAAGAGGCGTCCAAAGTGCTTTACAGGAGCGCACCTGAAGAAATTATTGCTAACCTTTAAAGTAAAGAGGAAGTGGTTATTACACTAACGTGAGGATGCGGTGAGCCTCTCTCCCGCTGCCTCAGCTGGAACCCATCCTGAAGCCTCCTTGCCTCAGCTGCTGCTGCTGACAGCCTTGGGATCTTGGCACACGAGAGACCGTTGGAAAACAAAGTTCCCAAGTGTTTCTTTCTTGGAGTTCAGGCAGTTGGGAGGAGAGATCAAATATTTGAGTAAATATGGCAGAAGCTGCTGTAAGGCATGGTTCTGGGATTTACTCCTCAATGTATTCCAGGCTCACACCTGCTACTGAGCGCTCAGTATTCTGATTCGACCACCGACTGACTGGACCACGCAGTATGGAAGTTTTACCTGGAATTCAAGAGATGGAGCAGGTCTTTTCTCCAGACAGAGAGCCACTTCTCTGGGCACTTTAAGGAGCTGAGTTCGGACTGGGTTTCACCTTCACTCCCTTCGGGGACTAAATCACCTTCATCCTGGGCTCCTGCTTCAGCAGTACCATGGGACCCTACTTCTTGGATGAGACCAGACAAACACAACCTAAGATCGTCACCGAGGCTGCTTTAAGCCTTCCCATTTGCTTGGCCTTCTGGCAGTTGCTTTGTAAGAACTCGAAGGAAGATAGAAGTTGAGGTCATCTTCACTCTCAAGCCTGACCGGAGGAAAGGAAGCCATCTTGGGCTGGAAGCCACGAGGCTCTTTCCCTTCAGGCAGGCTCATGCAGATGGATGGATGATGTCCTCAGCCCCACCACAGAGCATAACAGACCTCCAGGCAGCTCAAGGAATCTGTCAGCATCCCCACGCAGGATGCTCTGGGAAGCCTCCCAGCAGGGCTGATTCCAGCCCTCTGTGCGTCTAGGATTTCTTGGTCTGGCTTGCATGAAGGACAGGAGGATCTCTGATGCTGAAAACAACCTGGGAGGAGTTCTTTATCTCTGGGAACACAGAGTGAAGTACCTCAGGGTGGAGAGAAGCCTCTATGGCTTGTCTAGTTCAGCCATCATCATGGGTGTTGGCTTGCAAGCTTCTAGACATGAAGTGCTCTGTTTGTTCCTTTCATGATCAGTCCTGACACCTGTGACTCTAAACTCTCTTTAGGGACAAGTATGGGCTCTGACCTGTTCCCAAGGCAATTTTGCCAAGAGGCAACTTGATGCACCCCAAAGATGAACCAGGTGACCGAGGGATTTTAAGTCTCACTGTGCCGTTAGTCAACTCTGTCCTTTGGCAAGTAACTTGCCAATCGGAATTTGCATTTCTTTATCTGTAGAATGGGAGATCCTGCTCCCTGCTTCATAAGGATTGTCTGCAAATGCAAGGATCATTCTTGGTATCCAGCAAGCAACCAATAAATGCTTCATTGTCTCTCTCCTGCATACGTGGAATGGCTAGATGATAGAAAGGAGCCAAGAAGACCCAATATAACACATGCCATGTGCTAAGAAGCTCTCTTCTGAGCACAGAGCTGAGCTCTTGGTCCAGTGAAGTTTGAGTGAACTCTCAGCAAAAATGGCAGGTGCCCCCAGGTACTCAGCTTCTTCTCTGTATGGGGACAGGGACAGAGTAAAGATCCCTGCTGAACCTCCAATGTCTTCCTTAACCCCCATGTCTCATTGTCACATGAGAGGACCCTTGTCAGGGAGGCAGCACAGGGCACAGCGTATGAGCAACACTATGGATAGGGAAATTTGGCCCCAGACAAGGCATTTATATCTCTTTTATCCTGGCCAGTGGCAGCCCTGTGTATATTCAAAAAGACTCTGAAGATGAACTACTGAATTATGAGTCAGTTATAGAATCTGGGAAAGAGGAGGTAAGGAGGTATCAGGCTTGAGAGTGACAGTAGAAGTTTCTTGCTTATATATATATATTTAATTGCTAATCTATTGCTAATATAGATATGTTGCTAACATATATATACATATATAGGTATATTAAATTTGTAATTGTTATGATCCACATTCTTAGCTGTGCCTACTTTAGCTGCTGGACTCCATTATGAAGATCAGCAATATCTTGTCCATTACCAGTCACCTGTGTGTGTGTTCCCTTCCGGACACAAACTTCAAATGCATTTACTCAAAGAAGAACCTGAGCCCAGCAGAGTCACAGGATGTGAAGTCTGTGACGACAAAGACAGCTTGGTCCTGAGGCCATGAACTCTGCTTCCAGTGTTAGGGGAGCTACGGAGAGGAGGGGATAGAATGGCTGCACTTGGGACTTAGAGGGGCAGAAACCTTGGAAGCTGTCCAGGTAGCGAGTGCTTAGCAGAGGTGGGTTAGAGAAGGTATAGACCCATAGGGCTCTGTTCCTGGGGGTGGTTGCAGAGATCAATGGAGTTAATACTGATAATGAGTTTCTGATAGACATTGAGTAAGCATTTAATGAAGCTTGGATGATATGCCAGAACTGACTCCACCTACCACGAATTCTCTGCTGCTCCATCGCCCCTCGTTCAGCTGCTTCCTCGTGTCTCACAATTCTGTATTTCTTGAGTTTCATTTCTGTCTCCAGCTAACACTCAGAAGTCTTGTGATGAGTTATTTATTCCAACAGCTCTGATTCGTCCAAGGCAGTTGGATGTAGATTAGTAGTGGCAAGCAGAAGGGGTCCAAAGTCTCAGTGGGATCAGCACTCCTTCAGAACTTCAGCAGGACCGAGCTGCAGCTCCTGCTTCCCGATGGACGGGGCTGGAATTCCAGCTGACATCTGTATAACTCCACATCTCTGCTTCCCAAAGGGTAAGAACAAGTACAGGCTGGGGCTGTGAGATCCACGTGTCAGATACCAGGAAGACCGCCCCAGTGGCTCCCCTGAGGAGGGACTGGCTTGTGTTCTGGAATTCCCCCCCCAAAAAAAAATCTATCATCACATTGGTGTGGAGTTCTTGCTTCTAGAGAGTTGGGTTTCTTGGCACCTGTCTCCTCTTGCACACAACGTTCCCATGAGCGAGAAGCCCAGATGCCAAGTGAAGAGACACAGATCAGCTTGGGAAATAACTTCAGCTTTCAAGGTGGCCCCCTGGTAGTTAACCTTAGGCTACCTCTGTGATCTCACCTGTCATGACTCCCTACATGCACCCTGTGTTTCAGCTCCAGTGAACTCATCCTGTCTGGGCCACTCTGGCCTCTCTGCCTTCTGCCTGATCAGGTTTTCTCCCTGGACCACCTCCCTGGGACACACAGACTCCCCATTTCCACTCAGCAGGACCCTACATGGTCTCATACGCAGCCTCCTCACCCATCCTTCCATCCCCGAAAGTGATTCTTCTTCTTCTGGCCCTGCATATCTCAATAAATATTTATTGAGCTATCCCATGAACCCAGCACTATTCTAGATATTCCAGTGAACGACAACAAGATTCTTGACTTTGAAGCATTTACATCCTGATGTCTCATTTAAGTCATTGCTGCCAGGTCTGGTGGTGTAAACATGTCATCTCTGCTACTTGGAAGGTGGAGGCAGGAGGATCACAAGTCCAAGGCTTACCTGCGCAAGTTAATGAGACCCTTTATCAAAATAATATATAAAGGGGGCTGGTGGCAGCTCAGGGGTATAGAGGTCAGCATCAGCTAATGTTGAAGCCCCAGATTCAGTTCCCAGTACTCAAAGATATTTATTTTGTCTTTGGTAATAAGTATGTCTGGTTGGCCATGAGTGGGTATGTGCACGTGAATACAGGTGCCCAGGGAGGACAGAACGGGGCACCAGATCCCATGGAATTGGAGTTACAAGAAGTTGTGAGCACTGAATATATGCTCTTCACTGTGGAGCATACATTGTCTCTAGTTTTATTCTCTTCTACTCACCCTGGTACAGTATCTTTGCATATGGTTTCCTTCTGCATGGAATTGTCTTCTCCTCCACTTCACACAGCCTCTTTGATTTTCTTCCTTGGCATTTCTGGTTTAAAGGCTCAACACTCACATGGTATGAAAGCTATCACATCACTTGTCCCCACTCCCAAATTATGAATCTGAGATAGTTTTGGTGAGAGGTACCTCTCCTTCAAAAATAGTGAGCAATCAAGAGCAGAGATGTGTCCACTTTTGTTTTTCATTTGAATTCCCAGGGTAGAGAAGGGGCTTAGTGAGTGTTTACTGAGGGAATGAATGAATGTCCCCACCTGTCATACCTGCATATATATGTCATGTATAGATGCAGTCAAATACATGGATAATCATGGATAGAATGAATTTCAAACATTCTTCTCTCACCTGTACAGTTTTGGTTCTCAAGCTTCAGCAACTCTAGCTACCATGACAAGCGCAAAATTCTGTGTACACAAAACATTAGTATTCTACTTCTGGGATTTCTGCTTTAATAAAACGAGTCCAGAGTTTGGTAGCAGGCCAGTGAGATGGCTCAGCAGCTAAAAGCACTTAACAGAGAGGAGGGCTGACCCGAGTCTGCACCCTGGAACCCACATAATGGTAGAGGAAAAGAGAACTCACTCTGCTAAGTTGTTCTACGATCTTCACACTTATGCTGTGACATGTACGCACATATGCACTCATGCGTGCATGCATGCACACACCCCAATAATAATAATAATTAATAATTTAATAATAATAATAATAGCAATAATAAGTATTTTGGCCCTCCCAAATCTGACAGTAATGTGTTAAGTGGTATAGGTGGACACATTTTATAAAGGTTTAAGGAAGGCATTCCAAGGATGATGGGGATCTGTGTATACCAGCAGCAAGGGATAAGCCTGATCTTCCTGAGATTCCACTCCAGCATATAAAGTCTTCCCCAATGATCTTGTAGTAGGTGTAGAGCAGCAATTAAAACTAAACACAAAGCTTTCTTATAAATGGGAGAAGGATGCAGCATGGGGTGAAATATTCCCTTTCTTATTGTATGATGTCTTCAAAAGGGACTGGCGATACCCCAAGAAAAGCCACCGTGGCAAAGGATGTTCACACATAATAATGTAGTTTATTATAATACTATAGTGAGAAATTGTATCAGTCCTACTTTTTGTAGCTGAGGAAACTGAGGCTTGCAATGGTCTGCTCAAGGACAGATGGCTATTGTGTCAGTCAGGATAGCGAGGTTGTACTATTGAAACGAGAATTCCTCTGTGCATTGGGCGTTTGCTGCTTCTTGCTTCTGTTGTGGGGTTGCTAGAGGACACTATGCAAGGTCTGATAATCAGGTGATTATAATAGTTTTAACTGCAAGCTTGATTCAATGTAGAACCTTTGGGAAGAGAGTCCTAATGAGGGACTGTCTGCATTAGGTTGGCCTGTGGGCATGTCTGTAGGGGATTCTCTTAATTGATGTGGGAAGACTCCGCCCCCTGTGGGCAGCATCATTCTCTAGGCAGGGATCCTAGATTGCTTGATAGTGGAAAAGGTGAGAGCAGTACTAGATCTGCATGCATTTGTTTCTCTCTGCTCTTGACTGTGACTGTGATGTGATTGCTTCAAGTTCCTGCTGTCTTTCCCACAGTGAGGGACTGCAGCATGGGATTGTGAACTGAGATAAAGATTTTCTCCTAAATTGCCCTTGTAAGGGTTTCTTATCACAGCAACAGAAAAGGAAACTGAGAAAGAGACCCAGGCTTCCATGTCATATTTCTTATGGCAACAGCAAGAGCAGGTCTTGAGGCAATATTGCCCATCAAATGATTATTGAGTCTCAAGCTAACAACTAAATATACTTGCCTGGAAGTATCATATACTTCATCTTATAATTAGTCATCTAGCTTAACTAGTCTTAAAAAGGTCAAAGAGTACAATAGTACCAAGTGAGCTTCAATGTAAAAAGTTCATTGTGTCTTTTCACTCAGTTGCATGTGTAATGAAATGTTCATTCAAAATCAAAATGACTGTCTTGCAGACAGGCTGTTGTTCATCTACATGGTGTTGATTGATTGATTAATCAAGATGTTTAATCTTGATTGTTGACCTGGTTGGTTCTAGAATCAACTAAGAGAGACAGCCTTTGGTCAGGTCTGTGATGTAATTTCCAGGACAGATTAGGTGATGAGACAAGGTCCCCTAACCCCTAACAGTGGTTGGTACCTCTGGTTCCAGCCCACATGTGATGAAGTTCTTCCTGCCTTTACTTCTTGATGGCATGTGCATCCATCTTGTTGTTGCCTCTGCTGTCACCTGACTTCAGAACTCAGTTTCTGTGCTTCCAGCATGGAATAAAGACCTGTGACTCCCCATGAATCCTCCTGATATTCAGCATCAGGTTGGAAGTACGAGACACTAAGATTTGTGGCCCGAGTTGTCCTACTGTGATGCTCATTATTAGACTACGTAGCCTCAATAGTGTAAACCATTTTTAATAAACCTCTTTTTAATATATGTTCATTTTAATATTTAACGACCAGAAAATATAAGCCATCTTTATAAATCCCATATACGTACATATTTCATTCTTTGGGTTTTGTTCCTCTCGGCTCTAGGGTCTAGAGAGCCCTGACTAATATAACCCCCCAATCTTATTTAAATAGACCTTTCTTAAAATTACAACAGCATCTAGACTTTTTCCGGTCTCACTTCTGAAACTGATCTTTCATATACAGCCAGAACCATCTTTAGAAGCATCAAGATGAACATCCTTTGAACTGCTCAACTATTCTCTTTCCCAAAGAAAAATTATAAGAATAATGCTTCACAGTCTTGACCTGTCCACATCCTCTGTCTTACCCATCTCTGTCAGTCTTTTATTTGTCTGTGTGTTCTCAGAGACCCTCTTGACTCATGTTTTGCCCTGCTTTTTATCATAGGCTTCTGTGTTCTCTGGCTTCCAGGTTGGTTTGGGAAAATAGGAAGCCGGCTGATAGCTAAAACGCAGCAGGAAATAGTTGAGGACATTTCTCTTCTAAGTTCTTGTTTTGATGGCATCTCTTGTATCAACCGCATTCCCTCTAAGACTTTACATACTACTGAGTGGACTGTTGTGGTTCCAAGATCTTCCTGATGATACAGGGAGGGCCCCAGGATTTCTCCAACCTTAAGTGTGAAAGAAGTTTCTGACAGTTTCTATTCTTTTATTATTTTTTCTTTCTTTTTTATTATTACTTAAAAAACTACCAATCCACATTCCCACTCCCTCCCCTCCTCCCAATCCCCTCCCTCTC
>LOJH01007589.1:15541-30800 GCA_001685095.1 Ellobius talpinus
AATCAGCCTTAGCCAAATAAGGACTTGTTTATCACAGAGAGCACTTGCTGTCGGCTAGCGGAAGGCAGAAACCCGCGCCATCTTTAAGGCGCGGCACTACGCAGCTCTCCACAGTCACCTCCCCACAACATACCTGGAAAAGTCATCTCTGCAATGCTACCAGCAAGCAGGGTTATCTCTGACGTCATTCCTTTTGCTTGGCCTATACAAAAGTGGAGAGGAGGGCAGAAAGAACTGATGTTTCCCAGAGAGCCCTTGGGTTTTCTAGTCTTTCCCTTTAGTATATTCCATAACTTCTGAAGAATCATTCAGATGCTCATACACAGGCACATAGTTACTAAGTGTCTTTCTTCATCCAGAACCATCCTTTCCTTCCCTTGGGTCACAGATAAGCAAGGTCTCCTGATAGGAAGGAGAATGTTTCTCCATGTAATAGACTGAGGAAGAAAAAAACAATAATTAACATATTAAAATATCCTAGTATGAGAAAGCTCATTCCCATGGGGCAATAGCACTATTGCTTCTACCCATAGGACCATAGAGCTACTGTTACTAAGGTAACCGAAAAGTATTCATCTAGTTACTACTTACTACACTATCACCACTATGACAGTGCTGAGACACAAGACAGCTGTGTCTCAGTTTAACTTGAACTAAAACTTGGCTTTCTGCTGTTTGGATCTTGTCCCTTGGTAGGACTCAGGTGGACTGTGAATGATACATGAAGTTTGGAAATGCCCCAAGTAGGAAGATAGTCAGTGAAGACATAGGCAATGATACCTGAAGTGATAGCCAGCAGCTGTACTTAAATCCAGCACAGAGTAACACATAGCTAAGCAGTTAGGTTCCACTGTTTCTTATTCCCTGGTCAGAGTTGCTCCAGGATCCTTTGAAAGACTCCACAATCAACATACTTTCACCCCGTCTTCTTAACTCTTCATTGATAATACACAATGGAGGAAGAACCCCATTCAGACAGACCTGGCTTGTGAATACCACAGCCTGGTGTCATTGAGGCCTTAACTCCAGGATCAGCCTCACTGGGTCTGCCACAGGACAGTCATGTGGCCTTGGGTGGTTTCCTTCACCCCTCTTTTCCTCCATTAAGAGTTCTGGGGATGCCTCTGGTGTCCAGGGAAGAGGATGGTAAAGGACCTAACCTTCCCAGATCCCTTGTCCCATCCTCTTCCCCAACTGAAACTATAGTGAGTTACCTGGGTGGTAAATGACAACATAAAAATATTCACCTGTTTTTGCTTCACCTAGATGAATGAAAAGGCACCAACATGTATATGTCAGCTCCACAGACCTGAATACACACGGAGGATGCTTTTCCAGGGTCTAACTTGTGTGTTAGAAAACTAGAAGCCATAGCAAATCCACACACTTAAACACTGCTCACCACTTCAATTTTGACCAGTATCTTAGCTGATCCTTTTATTTCCATCTGCCTTGCTGCTTTCTATTGCTCATTATCCCCTCACACTCCAGTAATAATGGAGCCTCCCTTCTGTAATCTTGGGGATGAGTGCTGAGGTAATAAAGATGTAAAGTGTCTGGAACATATTACATGCTCAATAACTGTTTTCTATTGCAATTGTTAATGGACATTTTACTTCTACAAACCACATAGCTGCCATTTCTTTAAGTTTCCTTACCTTTAAAATGCCATTAATAATTGTGCATATTAAGAAAATGCATGCAATTCACTTGGCACAAGGTTGGTGCTTAGTAGACAATACACCCCTCCATCCAGTGTATTTGTTAAACTTACAAAAGCACTTTGATTCTGTCCCATGGTACACAAAGAGACAACAGGAGAATGTTTTGCAAATGTTCTATAGCAAATGGGTTCCCCAAATTTCTTGTAGCAACTGTCCCTGTCTATCATAATTAATATATTAGGTCCTCCTCCTCCAAGGCCTTAGCAAATGTCCTCTCTCCCATGTATACTTTTGCAAATGACATTCTGGCCCACAGAGCTGTGACTTAAATCTTCATGCCTATTATTATCATCTCATCATACGTAAGGATGATTTTCTTTTTTGCATTTGAAAACTGGAACTCCCAAGTTAGACCTATCATTCACAGACCGCATGATCAAAACCTTGAATGCTCTCCTAGGATAAAGGGAGAAAACCTGGTAAAAGAACAACAAAAAGGCAGGCCTAAATAAATACGTGTAATCAGCTCTTGATACAAACCCAGGATTTCTGCATGCCTCTGCTCCCTTGTTCTGGGTACCAGGCATTGCACTTGACACTGTCACCTGTGCAAGTGTGTTGGGGTCTACTGTGCTCAGCTTATTAAGAAGGTACAGGTGTGGAAAGAGGAACAAACTCCACAAAGCTGTCCTCTGTTCTCCACACATGTGCTGTGACACATGCACAGCCACATATAAACATGAGAGACATACACATTAACTTATTTACACCCACTAATAATACATGAAAAACTTTTAAAATGCTTTCATAGGTTAATGAGAAGTTTATGGCTGTCTTTCTCATGACCAAACATGTTCAAAAGAAACCAACTCTTAAGAAAAATGATGCCATCTGTGCCTGTTTAGAAATAAAACAATTTCTTCTGCTGGAGTCAACTTATGGAATGTGGATCAAGTTAAATGCTTCATTCTGTGGCTTTCATAGCAACAGAAATATCATGGCCACCGCTACCATCATCATCATCTTTACCATCATCTTCATTATCATCATCATCACCCTTCTCAGCCTTACACACTATGTTAGAGCAGAGGAAATTGCTCTAATGGAATGGTAAAGTTCTTCTTCATAGTAGAAGGCGCCATTGTTTCTTGTAACACTTGGATGTGTTCTGCTGGTAGACAAAAAAACGCAGCCTTTGTGCTGAGACTATCTGTGAAGAATGGTGTAGCAAAGAGGAGACTTGGTGAACGTGGAGGAGTAAAACTTGTGTTTTGAAAGAGGAATAGTAGAGAAAAAAACTTTAGAGCCTAGAGAATTAAGACATGGAAGAAAATGAAAGGGGTTTGGGAGAAGAGAAAAAGGAGAAAAGGGACAGAGAGACAGCAGTGTTAGAGACCTAAACAGCATAAGCTGAAGGCAATGGCTCCCAAATATCCCAGACAAGCACCAAGTGATAGGATAGGGCAGTGGTTGCAATGCCCTCTACACACCAACTTCACGACTCTCCGAAATCTAGAGAAGGGAAAGGCCATGTGGACTTAGAAACATAAATTTTAATCTTAAAGGAAAGATTGTCCCCAGAAGGTGATAAGCCTCTGGAGGTAGAGGTCTGAGCTCAACACTGAATGGGCTTTGCTCTTATTAAGTTCAAATTGGGTAGGAAATGTAGAAATCAGAAAATGTAAGCATCTTAAGAATGAAGAAATTGAGACCCAGACATACCAGCTGACCTGACCTAGCTCACCAAATGATATACATTTGATAAGGTAGAATAATAAGGTTCATTTTGTTTCTTACCCATATTACTTGATAATCGCCATAAGAACAGCTCCATTTTCAAGCGTCAGGAAATTCAATCCCACTGACTCAACCCTTAGTATCAGCATCGCTTTATGACTGCTCTAGAGTTGAGGAACCAGGGGTGCAGCAGGGATGGACATGTAATGGACATGTGAAGGAAATTGGCTCTTCTCTGCCTCTCTCCACCCTATCTCTTCCCATGGGGTGTTTCAGCATTCAGCAATAATGGAAGATCAGAGGACACATGCAAAATGGAGTTTAATAGCCTTTATTTGAGCCCCTCTCCCTCACTGTTAAATGCCCCATTAAGGCAAACTTACCAACGCTGTCTCTCCTTAGAGGAATTGGCAGGGTTCTAACTATTTTTACCTCACATCATGAAAGAAGCCCCAATGTTTACCAATGCATCAACTCAACCTCCCCTTCTAATCCCTTATGACTGACTGGTGTGGCATTGTGCCTCCCTCCTCTCTCTGAGAGAAGAAGCAATTGACAAGTCTTTTATTTCTCAGAATTGCCTTCAAAGCTGTCCTTCAAAGGTTCTCCTTTTCCTGCCAGGCTGGGCTGCCCTGCATGATAAAACTTACCATGTGTGAAGGCATCTGTCATCCGTGGTTATTATGACCAATTCTCTTTACCTGTCTGTCTCTTGGTTCCTTGGTTAATAAATAAAATGGACACAGCAATAATAGTCTCTACCCCAGGGAGTATTGTATAGAATAAGTGAGTAAATAAATATATGGAAATTTCCAACAGTCGTGTCTCATCCATAATTATAAACGTTAGCTATTTTTCATTATTGCCCACAGCTGTAGGTCCTTAACCAGCGCTCTGAAGCGGCAGGAACTAATGTGGTTAATATCATGGATCACCCAGATGTCTCCTAGTTCAATCATTTTACCTTCTAATGAGTAAACACAGACACAGAAAACAGCACCGGGAGCCATACCCAAGCCTCCCTGATGTTTTTGCTTCACAGTGTCCACAACACTCATTACCTGAATTATATATTTTGGAAGATGATTGCATCTAGTTTAGCATTTGATTACAGGGTAGCTAATCCTGCTTCTGTAATGGCATGCTGAATATGAGTTTTCTTGTTTCCTAAGAACTAAAACTCAGAGTAGAGAACAAGAAAGCCCTAATTACCCCCACATTCTAAAGAGCACTGTAAACAATTAGATCTGGACTCTCACAGGACTTCCTAGGGGGTATATATAATTGCCCCATAACAGCCTGGGACATTGCACCTTCCTTCCCATGCTATAAAAAAGAGAGGGAAATAGAATATTGCATGGGGGTAGACTTATGTTTTTTAAAAATGTGGTTTAGCTGAAACTCCCCATTGCCTGCTTTCTGTGTACTTTCGTTTGCTAACTATGGAAACCCTATGGCCAATAGAGAGCTTTCTTATTTTCTTTTGGTAATAGTGGACTCTGTCTCTTCTGATTTGGCAGCTGAAGTTGAGTGTTGCCTACCCAATACACATCACATACTAGTCCTCGGAGGCGCACATCTCAGGTTCCCGGCAGAAGGAAAACCAACAAAATCAAGACAGGAAATGACTAAAACTGTCCACTGCTAATATACGGTCAGTGGCAGAATGGAAGCCCTATTTCCTTCACCTGAGAGAGGCTGAAGTGGAATGAGGAGGAAATGCTTGCCTCGTTGGCAGATTCGGATCTCCCACCTTGAATTCACACACACCTGTGTTCTCCACATGACAGGGAAGGGATGGCGGGATGGAAGTGTGAATCAGAAGTCATAGATTCGCCTTGTGCTGCTCACTCAACACAAAAGTTTAAAATTTCAGATTGAAGTTTTAATATAGAGTCATTTCAAATAACCATAAAGAGCAAAAAGTTCTTCCAGGAAGATGGAGTCGATGGACTTTATTCTGGTCCTCCCTGGGTTCCTGGATGTAACTAGAATCCTTGGATATGGCAGGGAGTGGGGGAGGGCAGGAAGGGGGAGGAAGAAGAGGAAGAGATAATGATTCTGAAAGATAGAGGGAAAAACAGACACGACATGAAATGCACCGCCATGATGTGCTTCTTATTTGGTTTGTTTGGTTGTTGGTAGCTTTTACTTGTCTTTCTTATGTATTATATTTCAAATAATACTAGATAAAATAATACCCAGAAAGGTGAATGAGTGCAAAAAAAACAAAAAAAGAAATGAAAAACCTATTCCTTGTAGCCAAAGGATCCAAAAAAAATCAATCCTACCAACAAAGCTTAAGTAGAAAACAAAATCCACACTTCCTTATGCTCAATGAGGCTCCCTAATTCCTTCCTTGAACTGCAGACAGAAAAGGCTCAGCAGGGAACCAACTTTCACCACTGTTGAGCAATCAAGAGCCTCTACTGATTGTGAAAGGGGACCACAGGAGAAGCTGGACTTCTACTACTGCCAAGTAATGAGAAGACATTTTAGCCCCTGCTGTGGTGATGACATAACCCTACTGTGGAGGCACCAGGAAGGCCCTGGGAACAATACCGTTCATGAGTAGGCTCTCCACTCAGAGTTAGGGCAGGCCAAATAGGAACAGAATTGAAGCTGGACTCAGAATGCCACCATCCACCTCACAGTACGGAAGAGCTTTCCTCATCAGGGCCAGGAAAACAGCTCAGCAAGTAAAGAGGCTTGCTCCTGCTGCCACATCTGAGAACCTTAGTTTGACTCAAGATCCACAAATGAAAGTGATTCCTACAAACTGCTCGCTGACCTTGACACAAATGCTGCGACCTCTCCCACACATGAAGTAGATAAATAAATATAATACAGATTTAAAATGAGAGCTTTCCTTCCCTACTAATGTCGGTGGAAATTGAGTGGAACTCCACCCGGTTTTAATGAGATCAGTCCCTATATTATCTACCAGACTAGTTTTGCAAGGTGCCCACTAAAAGAAAGGGAATAGACAACATCTTTATCAGACCACCTGATAATATCTAAATGTCTCAGTTTTCATTTCAAAATGTTGTACCACACAAAAAAACAAGAAGGGCTCAAACAAGGTAAAAATATCTAATCAATAGGTACTTTACTAAGGGGATAATAGCATTAAGGTTGCCCCATAGAAGGGTAAAGCAACCATAACACAGTGTTAGATTATTAAGTAAGAGCATATTTGGTTAAAAAAATGAAATGAGAACTACAGAAACAAGTTGGAAGTCTCAACAGGCAAACAATTGTGAAGGAGAATTAAACAGAATTTTTGGAACTGAAAAATAAAAATGACTACAGAAATGTCTCTGAATGGGGTTTGGGAAGATGAGAATAAAGGAAGCAGTCCACAAAAAGATGAAACAATGAGTAATTTCAGTAAACTTACTTTCTGTGCTCTACTTTTCTAAACTTCATTTAATTAACCCAAAATCAGAGCACTCTACAACACATGTGGAAGAAAGTCTAAAACGATTATAAAGAAGGAAGGTCAGAATAAATAGAGGTAAGTGTGTACATGAGTGGATTAGGAAGTAGATTCTAAATACTATAGACAAATCTTGTCCATTGGTGCAATGCGGCATGACTGTTATGCGGTAACCAACTACTTACCAGCTGGATTTGTGACCTGATTCACAGGAGAGATTTCTTGCCTGGTATTTTAAGCCTGGTCAAACCCCATGAGTATGGAGGTTATAGACCATAGGGTAGAAACTATTTTTATTTGGCAAAATTGAATGCTTGTCAAACTGCCTTCTAAATACTTATGGTCAGAAAAGCTTCTTTTGGCAGTGGCCATTAGTCAATGCAGAGACTCGTAACAGGTACATGTGTTGAGAATAAGTGACTAGGAGTGCTGAATCCTAACTAGGTCTTTATTACACACATGTCCAGCCCACCAAATCTCAAGAAATACCATGGAAGAAGAGGCTGAACAAAAGTTTGAGCCAGAGGATAGAGAGGAATGTCGTGAAAGGTTGCCTGCTAGATATGGCAGACAAAAGCAGGACCAGGGAGAAGAGGGAAGTATATGACCCAACAACATAGTGTTTATAAGAAATCACTACAAATATGATACTCATAGGTTGAGAATTAAATAGCAGAAACAAGTACATCATTTAAAAATTTTTAAATGACTATTTTAATATTACACAAAATAGACCAGGTTAACAAAAATTAGCAGATTAAAAAAGGGGCATTTATAGTATGAGAAACACATAAGACATAACAACCCTAAATGTGTATGTACCACAAAAAGTTAGAAAATATAGAAGATGAAGCCTAACAAAAATGAAAGGACACACTTTTGACAAATCTAAGATTATAATTAGAGATAGTAGCACCCTCCTCATAACAATTTATAAAACAACTATGGTGTAGGAATTCCTTCTGTTTGTGTGTTGCTTTCATTGGATAATAAATGAAGAAACTGCCTTGGCCTAGTTGATAGGACAGAACTTAGGTAGGCAGAGTAGACAGAACAGAATGCTGGGAAGAAGCGCAAAGTGGCAGACGCCATGGATCTCCTGCCTGAGACGGATGCTGGTTAGAATCTTGCAGGTAAGCCACAGTCACGTGGCTATACACAGATTAACAGAAATGGGTTAAATTAAGATGTAAAAATTAGTCAATAAGAAGTTAGAGCTAATNACTGCCTTGGCCTAGTTGATAGGACAGAACTTAGGTAGGCAGAGTAGACAGAACAGAATGCTGGGAAGAAGCGCAAAGTGGCAGACGCCATGGATCTCCTGCCTGAGACGGATGCTGGTTAGAATCTTGCAGGTAAGCCACAGTCACGTGGCTATACACAGATTAACAGAAATGGGTTAAATTAAGATGTAAAAATTAGTCAATAAGAAGTTAGAGCTAATGGCCAGGCAGTGTTTAAATAAATAGTTTCTCTATGATTATTTCGGGTGTAAGCTAGCCAGGCAGCCAGAAAGGAACAAAGGACCCCCCTGCTTTCCTTGTAGCACAACTTAAAAGAATCTGCAAATAATATTGACATTGCCATGATGTCATCAGCCCACAGGTATAATGATTTTTATAAAGCATTCTAATCAATAAGAGTAGAATACTCAGTCTTCTCATGCACTTACACAATGTGTGCCAAGAAACATGGCATACCCAGGGTGCATTGGTCTACATTCCATTACTGTAGAAATGTATTTGAGGTTGGTATTTTCTATGTCTGATGAATCTGGAGGTACAAAGTCCAGGCAACATGAGACAGTAAGACTACCTTTGCCATGTGACATCATGGTGGATGACATCATGGCAGGTTTAGTCACATGGTAGGACAAGAAGCTAGAGTGACTGGGGGATCAAACCGTTCTTTTATAACAACTTGCTCTCACAAGAATAACTCAGTCTCAAGAGATGTACAGTAATTCCTTGTAGCATGGATTCTAACTGGTCTTAATAGTAAAAACGTGGAGTCAGATACAGGGGCAAATGCTGAAAGATCAGAGAGACAAAGGAGCAAGCCATAGCCACTTCTTACCTTACCAAGTCCTCGCCTGAAAAGGAGTGTTCTCCTCTCTCCTCCCACCTTATATTCCTCTCTGCCCAGCCATATCACTTCTTGTTTCCTCCTCCCTAGTGCTGGGATTAAAGTCATGTGTCTCCTGAGTACTGGGATCAAAGTCATGAGATCCCAAGTGCTTGGATTAAATGTATATGCCACCACTGCCTATCCTCTGTGCTTAACTAGTGCCTAGCTCCTCACTCTGATCCTCATGCAAGCTTTATTTCTTAGAGCACAAACAAAATATCACAATTCCTTCTAAGAGTAGTACCCTCAGTGAAAACAGGAGACAATTACTTCCCATCAGAACCCACCTCTTAAAGATTGTATCACCATTTTACATGACAATATTGTACACCAAACTTCTGATATGTGAACCTTCAGGGAACAAGTCACCTTCAACCACAATTTGAGCCACAAAATCAAACTCAAACTCAAAGGTAAACGGATTAAAATCATATGAAGAACTCTTAACAAAGCAGCATAAAATGAATAACAAAAACAAAGAGTCAAACTCTCATTTTTTTTAAAGACAGGATCTTATTATGTAGCTCTGGTTTGCCTGAAACTCTCTATACAGACCAGGCTGGCCACCAACTTGCAATCAGCAGCTTGCTTCTTCCAAAGTATTGGGGGTCACATGCGTGAGCTATCATATCCAGTCAAACTCTTTAAATCTAAGCAACAAACTTCTGAATTATTCACTTATCAAAGGCAGTTTCAAGGAAATAAATAATGCATTAAGCTGAAAGGGGACTTGAACACAATGTGTAAAACATATGTGTCTTAAAACAGTGCTGGGGGGAACTATATGACACCAAGCAATGACATTAGAGAACAAGAGTTGTGTGAAGCCTCTAATCTAGAAAAGAAAACGAAAAAAAATAAACTCAAAACATTCAGAAGTAAGAAAATAATACATATAAAAGCAATGCTAAAAGAAAATGAGAGCAGAGAAAAAAATGAGAAAAAAATCAACGAAACAAAATAAATGGCTCTTTAAAAGATCAGTAAGATGAACAAAACCTCTACGGAGGTTGACAAAACAGGGAGAAGACACACTTTACCAATATCAGGCATGAAACAAGAATATCACCACTGAGCCTCCAGAGGATGATAAGAGAATACTATAAAGAAGTCCACATAAATCAAAACTACAAACTAATGAAACTCACCCAATATGAAGAAGAAAATTAGAATAGTTCTTATAGAAATTTAATTCATAGTCAGCAACCCATGAACCAAGATAAAAAAAGGACAATGCCCTGGCCAGTTACACTGAACAAATCCTAGTGCGTCTACCTCTATGTGATGACATCAAATAGAACACTGGAGAAAATGAAAAAGATGTATGAAGCCAAGCTTCAGTCTTCCAAGGTCTCTGGGAAGCTGGGGTGACTAACTGCACTAAGTTAGAGGAATACTGGATGATTCCTTGGGTCTTCTTTTTGCTTTGTTCCCCAAGGCATACAGTGCATCTTTACCTTCCATTTTTAACACATTGAGAAATAGTATAGTCATTGATTGCATTGACAACTGTGAGGAAATTTGATACCCTGGGTGCCTGAAATGGTCCCATGGAGGAAAAACACCAACAGTTCAAGTCCCTAAAGGCTGAGTCTACCAGGCACACCCTCATCATGGCTTCCCCATGCACGGAACAAGAACCAGATTTGGATTAATGGATTTTGAACTCAGTCGATGATTTTCTGCAGAGATAATCACTACGAACATTCTCTGGGAAAGTCATTTTCCACTTTATTTCCTGCGCCTTGCTCAGCCAAAAACAAATCTCACCAGAGAACCCTCTGTGGTGGCATCTGCGAGCAATCTGCTGCTAACTCCCTTTTGCTATCAGCAGCCCAGTCAGGATTCGTCTGCTCCCCACAGAGTCACAGGGGAATTCTCCAGTAGCTGGCATCACAGGCACGTTCCTTTCCACCTCAACTGTAAACTCAACCTTTCTAAGCAAGCAACTTGCCAAGCTCTCTGCTTTCTTCCAGCAGGATCTGAGCTTGAGTCCCAGCTCTGATGAGCAGAGCAGTCATGGGCAAGTTTCTTCAACGCAACTGAGCATCGGTTTCCTTACATAGCAATTGAACATAAGAATGCCTCAGAGTATGGAAACTTCAAAGACAGAACACGGTCAAAACACCAAACAGCAGTAGGCACTCAGAAAATGTCTTCAAGAAAATGAACCAAGACTCTATTGAGCGAGTGCTCAATTACATATAATGAGCCATTTCGAAGTTCAGTAAAACAATCACCATTCCCAGATGCTCACAAATTTGTATGTTAGGAGCTTGGGTAGACATTATAAAAATGGCTTACTTCTCTTCTGTGATGATGGAGCCTGGGCTGGAGGAACTAAAATGTGTAGGTGGTTGTAGGGACACTGATGGGTCTTGAGTCCATGTCCTCACATGTCTTTCTACACATTTCGTCATGGTTCCTCAGCTTCTTCATAGCCTGTTTTCCATAGTCAGAGTTCTGAAAGCATGCCTCTTCTTCACCAGGGTGAATGTTTCCACAAGGCCTGGCTTCTTTTGATTTGGCCTCAGAATCCCAGGAACCTCTCTTGGTCATGCATGTTACTAGGACCAGCATAATTTAAATAAGACACTCATTATTTAGCAAAGCACTAAGAATATGTGTCCATTCCCTCATCTTTCCATTTTTTTCTTTCTGGCACTTCATGTATTTTGGTGCTCTTAGGTCTTCTTGTTCGAATTTTTTTCTGGTTATCTCTATCTTTAGTTCTTTCTTCTAAATTCTTAAGTTAGTTGCAAATTTTACATGGAACATTACATAACTCTGAGGTTTATGTTATGTTGTGTTATGATGTTATGTTATGCTATGTTAAGATATATTGTGATATGCTATGTTATGTTTGTGTTATGCTATGTTATGATGTTATGTTGTGTTATATTGTTATGTTTTTTGTGTTATTTTGTGTTTTTCTTAGTTCAGTTCAGTCTGGTTTGAGACAGAATCTCATTCTGTGATTCACACTGACCTGGAACTCATGGTGTAGCCCAGGTTTAACTGAAACACATCCATCCCATCTCAGCCACCCAAGTGTAAGATTACAGGCATGAACCACCACACATGATTCTGGCTTCTCCTTCTACCATGGATACATGAAAGGCCTAATCATTAGGCAACAACTAGGAATAAAAAAAATAGCACAAGAGAAACGCTGACTAGGCAGATACATATTACTCATTGGGAAAGCAAGGACCTTAGATAAAAGAGTATAGGCAACAAAGAGTTTACATCTCCCAGCACAGATCCAAACAGCCAGCTAGCAGCAAAGCTTGCTTAAGGGCACTGATAACCTAATCCCCTTGCTTTCCTAGTTTCTGCCATCTATTCGATTCCCTTATTCCTGAGCACTTGAAAATCATGGCAAAAGCTGGATTCCTTCATGAAAAGATCCAAATTTCTCTTCAGTAAACTTTGCCTGGATTTACTACGCTCCTTCCATACCCCTCCACTGACCCAATCATGAATTAGCTAAATTATAATTGCTGAGTTCCAACTATACCATAAGCTCAGTTTAGGCACTGAGGATCTTTGCCCTTGTGAAATACTAACTATAATAAATGATACCAGTCAGCATAATAATGGGATTCTTAGAAAAGTAATGGAAGGCCACCAAAAATAACTAATAATGTGGGTGTGCGTTTGAAAGATTTTTCAAAATATAAGAAAACTGAAGGACTGGGAGATGCATCGGCCAGTAAAAACACTTGCTTTATAAGCATGAGGCCTGGAGTTCGGACCTCCAGAACCCATTAGTCTGTTGCACTGACCATCCTATAATTTTAGTGCTCAAGACACAGGGAAAGAGGTTCCCCAGAGCAAGCTCCTCTACTAGCTGAAAATGCTAAGCTCTGAGTTCAGCTAAAACGCCTTGCTTCAATATAAACGGAGAAACGCAATTGAGGAATAAACTCAAAATTATCCTTTTGCCTAGCCACATACATTTGCATGTACTTGCACACACAGGTATACATACATACATCTCACACACACACACACACACACACACACACACACACACACATTGAAAAGAAATCTGCAGTCTCATTGTTTCCCAAGAGTCCCTAAGCTCATGCTCCATTTTAAAACAAGAAAAGGAAAGGACTGGGCAGGAGAGGGAAGCAGGGATGAAGGAAGAGCGAAGCAAAAGAGGGAAAGAGAGGAAAGGGAGATAAGAGAAAAATTAAAGGCCACTATATAGAGAGCCCATAAAGTATATGTAGTTGTCCCCTGCTCTGCCCTGGTAGACTCATGAAAATACTATAATAGTCTTCTATTCTACTTTAAAGTTTTATGTGAAACCTTTAATCTATTTTAAACAATGCTGTTGTGAAATACAATATATGAATCCACTTAAATTCATAGTTATACAGCTGTTCCACTAGCATGAAATAAATAACCCAATTCTTCACTTACTGGTTTATTCAATAACTATTTCAGCACTACTTTGTGCCAGACATGGATTTAGATGCTAGAAATACTGCAAAAATACAAAATAGAAAAGACTGCTTATCATTCAGTTTATCCTATATTGTATTCCAAATCTCTGAATTCATTCAAATATATTTCTACTGGTTTTATTTCCTTATTTAAAATTATATGCTAATTGGAAACTTTTAATTATTGGGTTTACTATCTGATAAAGAAAATTGATTCTTAGTGGGGTTTTTTTCACAATTTTCTTCATTGTCCATACTTGTATATTTTTCTGCGTGTGGCCTAGAATTAAGTCTTTCATTGTGTTTTGTTTGGGGGTTTTAGGGAATGATCCAGGACTCCATACAGGCTAGGCTACGCAAGTGTCCTACCAGTACGGTATACCCAAACCATCAGTCGGCAAGTAAGTTTGCAACAACAGAAACAGAGTATGTCATACAACAACATTAAAGGCATAGTTTTCCAAAAGAAGTGTGCGTGTGTATATGTATGTGTGTCATTGCACATGTGTATTGTGTGCATGTGTGTGTGTGTGTGAGAGAGAGAGAGAGAAAGAGAGAGGGGAGAGGTTATCAAGGTTATCTTCCTACTCAAGACTTAAGTCCAAACAGGTCTTTCTAATTTGAGCGTCCTCATTTGTATCACTATGCAACTGCTTTTAACTTCATTTATACAGACCTTTCAAATTCTACCTGTGTTTTCTGTTCCTTAACTTCTCTATTACTATGGTAAATGGAATGGTTTCTTGTGTTCAGCCAGCTAACTGGACAGTATGTGTGTGTGAAAAATATTTATTTCTCAATACTAGTTTGTTATTAATTAAAATCTACCAGTTTGTATTATTTTCTATGGATATTCTTGTGCTTACCATGTAATCAGGCAATCTACAAATAATGATAACTTACAAAGATCACTTGTAAAACAGCTCAAATATTCTAATTTTTTTACTCTCAGCCATTCAATCTGGTTTTCATCTTATAGCTACAGTGAGTTTAATAAACCACAAATATAATTTTGCCTCATATGCTTTTTCCTCCACTTTCAGTGCTTCTTGTTTTCCTGAAAATAAAAATCAAACCCTTAGCAACATAAACCTATACCTATCATCTCTTATCTTACTCTGTAAGTTCATCCCATCCAAAATATTCTCAGTTCCATTTCTCCAGTATCTGATGGAGTCAGGCTCTCTTCCAACAGAAGGACTGTGCCTATAACTTTACCACTATCTCACCAATACATTGACACTTCTTCTTTATCTGGTTGCAACATTCTTTTATTTGAATTTCAATCACAATTTCTTTAGCTTCTACTTCCTTTGTTTTTGAAATTCTGATGCAGGTGTCTAGTATTGACCCTGAGTCTGCCTTCTGGAGCTGTACTGTATGACTAATAATCTTAACTTCATGACAGGGAGACCATATTTAATTTTTCTTAATATTTTCCAGACCTTGCATTGTGGCTGTCTGACATACAGGAGTCCAACAGATGTTTCTATGCCTATGCTTGACTTACACATGAACATTGTGAATGTTTAGAAGGAAGAATCAACATCTTACTTGTTATCTTTCACCATACTGCCTAAAGCAATCTAATATTAAAGTGCTATTTGATATAAACCTCACAGTTTATATTAATTCTTGAGATTAGTTCTTTTTCATAGATATTGCTAAGGAAGTATAGTTTTGTAGATGTAATAAATAAAAGTGGGTGAGTAAAAGATAAAATGTTCAAACACACACAAGAATATATATGTGTGTGTATGTGTGTAGTGATATGGGGGGGTGCAGGCCTGCTTTCGTCCCACCTGGCTCCCGCACAGCTAGCTTATACCCCGAAA